>OY735242.1:36480576-36540576 GCA_963457665.1 Thysanoteuthis rhombus | reverse complement strand
ATTATGAATAAAAGAATTCATAAAATTGAAGAAAATAACACGACAGTTCGGGTTAGTCACTCCACAGAAACCGTCACAAGATTAACATCTCTTTCAGAATGCTGTGTTGGGGGTGATCAATTAAAAAGACTGCAGTGAATGCCGCGGGACACATACTGAGGGGCCGATTCGGCATTGTAAATTGAACCTACCTCCAAAAACCTTTTGCTGAATGAGGTCGGGGGTGAAACATTTTTTTTTGTCGAGACATAATAAGTAGCTCTCTCTAGCTATAATGGTGCTAGAGCGAGGCATGACACATACGAAGAAAAATATCCAGTGAGCCTCTTGAAAACTGAAGAAAATTGTTTTGACCGTTTTGGAGACAGTTTCGGATTACAGATTCTAATGTTCATGCAAAAATGAAATTGAATAAAATTTAAACCAATTATATTGTTATAGAAATTGCATAATGTAATGAATAAAGTTACAGATAATGTTATATAAAATTTGCCGCTTCCACTGGAAAAAATAAGATAGAGTAAAAAAACATTAAAAGGATATTTTGATTTTGGAGAATTTAGATGTTATTGATAAACCTGTCAATATAAGGCCTCAAAAAGGACAAAAAAGCTTAAAAAATAAAACAAAACCAAAGCATTATTAGAATGGGCTTGGGGCGTACTAATGCCAATTTTCAAGTCTGTAGTCAAAACGGTATGACCAGGAGCGACGCAACACACAGACAAACACGTAAACAAACACACACATATGAAAAGAAAGTAAAGAACTCTTCACCATCTTTAATGGCTGAAGTTGTTCAATATCAGAAATAAAAGATATAAATTAATGATGCTACCTCTTAAAAAATACATAAAACACAAAACCCAACGAAAGAAGCAGTATAAACTGAAAGTGTCAAGGTTTGTGCAAAGGAAAATGGCTTTTTGTTCTGAGCATGCGCAAAATCATTTTTTCTTAATAATAGAACTAGAACTAAAATTTCGTGTTTCTGTTTCTCTGTTATAGTTCTCTCTTCATTACTACCTTTCCTTCTTTTCTTTTCTCCTTTCTCTTCCTTTCCTTCTTTCTTTATCTCCGTTCTTTCTTTTTCTCTCTCCTTTTCTTTTTTCTACTTTTATCTTTAACTCTCTTCTTTCTCCCATTTTTCTTAGCAATGTTCTATTCCTACCTCCATTCTTTCCCTTTTCTTGCTTTCTTACTTTCTATAATTATTCATATCTATCTATCTATCTATCTATCTATCTATCTATCTATCTATCTATCTATTTCAGTCTGTTCCTATCTAGCTCTATCCTGCTCATATCTATCTATCTATCTATCTATCTATCTATCTATCTATCTATCTATCTATCTATCTCAGTCTGCTCATATCTATCTCTGTCCATTATATATCTCTGTTCATATGCATCCATCTGTTTATATCTGTCTATATGTCTGTGTATCTATCAAAATATCTATCCGACTATCTATCTCAGCCTGTTCATATCTCGCAACCCCTCAAAATCTATCGATACACCTAATGCGTTCATGTCTTTGTTCATTCATCCATCATTTCAGTTGCCTTTCGACTCCAATCATTTCTCATCGATTGATCGATATTCCAGTCTGTCATAACATTCGATCTAGCGGCATCACCTAGTTTCTGCGGTGTAATGGAAGTGCCAATTACAAGAAAACTAATAGAAAGTTAATTATGTTTTACAATTTCAATAATGCCAGAATAGAAAAACGAAAAAAAAAAAGGCTGAAAAAAAAAAGGAATAAAAAAAAGAAAAGAACAACAAAAAGAGGCAGTCATTTTTTGAAGAAAAAGCCAGGTCTGGTTAGTCATCGTATAGAAACTGTCACATGAACTATGTCTTTTGATTATATTATTGTATTGGAAATAAAAGAAAGTGGTGATAAATGAATAAATTAATTCTTTTTTTGTTGGTTGTCACACGCTTCGTCTGATCAGATGGTGAAATGTTTAGCACGTTTGTCTTACACGCAGAGATAGATAGATAGATACATACATACATATGCGTATATATATGCATGTACGAACACAGACACAGACACAGACAGACACAGACACAGACACAGACACAGACACACATATATATATATATATATATATATATATATATATATATATATATATATATATATATATATATATATATATATAAACACTTCCTCCTTAGCCAAAGACATACTCTTCGTCAAAATGTAATTGGAATTCATTGGGAGATACTACATGGAGAAATGCACAAGAATATGAAAAATAAATGAAAACAATTTCTCAATAAAAAAATGTCATGGATCCACCCTGGAATTCAACCCCTTCTTCCATATCCCATCACCCAGCCTTCCATAAAATTCTATTGAAATTCATTGAGAACTTTTGGAGATATCATGTGGAGAGACAGATAGTCCGAAAGACGAACAAGAAGATCAGTGTTGCCAATTCAAAGAATATTTTCATATTACCGCCAAGAACTAAAAATCGCTAAAAGAGCTAAATAAATAAAATAGCCCCATAATGCCAAAAATAGACAAACACAGCGAAAAGATGCTAAAAATGGTGAAAAAATGTTTAAAATGGCAAAATAAACACGTTAATTTTGCCAAGACAAGAAACGCGCTGTATTTCACGCGGCAAGCGCTAAAAAGCCCTAAAGGTATGGGGTAATACATCTCCTTTCCAACTTCATTGGCAGAGGCGATAAAAAAGTCAAAGATACAGACAGACGGACAGAAAGACGAGACGACAAACAGAAAGACACGGAGTGATACATATATATATATATCCAATTTCATTGGCAGATTTGATTTAAAAAACGTACAGACAGACGGACAGAAAGACAGACGGAAATGATAAAGGGACATGGGAGACGAAAGATCATTGATCATTCCCGTCACGTGATCAGTGTTGAATCTTGAACACTCGGCAAGGCGGGAAGGGAGAAGAAAAGGTGTGAATTTTCGATTGTCCGCCATGTTGATGCTAAGCTTTTTCGTGGTGAGTAGACGGGTCGATCTTGTCAGCGAATAGGGTGGCAACGGAATATTTGAAATTCAATTAGACTAATTCAATCATATATAATGATAAATAAACATATGAATAAATGAATAAAACAAGTCTGCTTAGTCATTCAATAGAAGCAATCATTCGACTAATGTCTTTTGGTAACATGCCGGTTGGGTGGCAATCAATTAAAAAATTGGAAATCAATGAATGTTGATCAATGAATACGTTACTTCTCTCACCTTTTGTTGGATCACTAAGATATAAGAGTTTTCAGAAACAAATGTAAAGACGCACCCAGACATGATCTAAGAGGCAATTTAACGTGAATCACATTTCAAATTGAACTCCTCCCACTGAAAACCTATTTAGGGTGGAATTTTGAAAAACAAACGTATAAAAAAAAGTTCGCTCGAGACATTAGAAGGAATAAATGTTTGGATTTTCAGCCTTCTAGCCCCAGCGGTGTGGCCTGTGCGCATATATAGTCTGTCAGTCAGTCAGTCAGTCAGCCAGACCAGCATATGTTTATCGTTTTGATGTCAGTTTTAGTAGATAGTTACTTAAAATAATAATAATAATAATAATAATAATAATAATAATAATAATAATGATGATGATGATGATGATGATGATAACAACAACAACAACAACAATAATAACAATAATAATGCAAACTGCAGCACTGACATGATAAGCGAAAGAGAGAAGAGATGTTGGTTGAAGACCCGAGGAGACTTATTGTCACTCAGCCTTCAGCAATGACCACTGGGCAACCGGTATTACTGTGGCCTTGCAAATAATGATAATAATAATAATAATAATGATAATAATAATAATAATAATGATTATAATAATAATAATTATAATAATAATAATAATAATAATAATAATGATTGTTCGAAATCATCAACGAAAACTATCACCAAAATTATCAACATTGATTTCTTCAGTTTTCAAGTTTGGCTGGCTGGC
The DNA here is from genome assembly GCA_963457665.1 of Thysanoteuthis rhombus. Classification (NCBI taxonomy): domain Eukaryota; kingdom Metazoa; phylum Mollusca; class Cephalopoda; order Oegopsida; family Thysanoteuthidae; genus Thysanoteuthis; species Thysanoteuthis major. The sequence continues at coordinate 36,536,588 of OY735242.1, read as the reverse complement.
TGTTTAAGTGTGCACGAGTGTATCACGTGTACAGGCCACGACATTGGAGCTAAAGGGCTAAAAACTTAAACACTCACTCTGTATTATTTTTAGAAAAAAGGTTATTTTCATTTTTTGAAAATCCCCCAACCAATTGAGTTCTTAGTAAGGGGATCAATTTGCAATGTGAGTTTATGCCAGAGTGATCCTATATTTTGTGTCCTGCGGCATTTACGCTTGTGTCTCTTTTAAAGATCTCTATTCCCCCAAAAGTAAGAAAAGTAGCTTATTGATCACTTTTTTCGAATGTTTTAATTGATCATCTCTAACACAACATGCTGTCAAAAGATGATAGTCATATGACAGTTTCTAATGCATGACCATCCAATGTTGTATTTTTCATAGTTGAACGTTTTGCTGGGTCGCTATGGTCATGAAATAACACCACCATTCCTACTGCATCAAGGATGATGTCGTTAAAACTATTGTTAATAGTCAGTCACCCTTCAACATAACCAGGAAGCGATCTAAGAGATTTACCCAAATGTTAGGTTTTTATACCAGCTGGGAAGATATTTAAAGTTAATGTATGTCTGTATTTCTGTCTGTGACATTTGTCAAGGGGCATAATTATTAAATGGCAATCATAGAGTAATGTCCCTTACTAGTTATCTATTTTTTTTTGCAGAGGCGTAAAAAATCAGGTTCATTCTTGTTTGAGCATGAATAAGAAAATGCCACGGAACAGAATGCTTTTTTTAAATGTTGTATGGTATATATTATATATGTACAAGACAATTGGAAACTTAATAAAATACGATAGTCATTTTATGACAGCAAAGTTATACCCGTATATTTATATAAAAAAAAAAAAATTTTTCCAACAATGCATTCAGTCTCTGGGAACCTTTGCACACACAGAATCTCCTGCTCTCTCACTCTCTCTTCTTTCTCTATTTCTCTTTCTCATACATATATATTGGACAATGGTGATCAATGTGTATGAGTGTGTGTGTGTGTGTGTGTGTGTGTGTGTGTATGTGCTTGTGGTAGGAGTAAACATTTACTATTAAATTGAATTTTGATTCAGGTGTAATCTGAAAATATGCACTTTCGAATTCAATCAATTTTTGGGACTCGATTTTTTTATTCGAGAGTTAGGACGAAAAGAAATAGAGAGGAAAAGTGATATTAACTAGAACACATTCAGAGATCACATACCTCTGCCAATATTGTTGTCATTGAAACTGAATGAAAATCAACTCATAAATAGTAACGATGCATAGGGATGTAACTGTAAGAGAATTCCTGGGTCTGCTCCAAGTTTTAACCGATTCTTCCTTACCACGTGACATATTGTGTGTTTAGACAGACAGGCGGGGAGATTGAAGTGAATCAAGACGGGAATAGAGAAAATTAAGGTGAAAAAAAAAAAGACGATCAATGCAGAATGAAACAAGGTTAAAGCAGAAAGAAAGGTAAGGATGTTGGGAACAAAAACTGCACGGTCGAAATCGAAATCGAAAAACTGGAGAAAGTAGACCACTACATCTACCTCTACCGCAAGTCTTCATGAAGTCATCAAAAGGAGAAAAAATGAAGCAAAGAATCACACAAGGTTGGCAAGCTTTCAATTGAAAAATCTCGACTTTCAAGAACAAAAAAATCCCACTAGTCCCAAAAAGAAGAGTATACAACCAATGTATCCAACCGATAGTCACCTATGGAGCTGAAACATGGAACCTAAACCAAAGATTAACCCTCAAACTGAGAACCATGCAACTTGCACATAAGGGAATCATGCCCAACTTCTCACAGAGAAATCATCAGACAACACAGTATATTAGAGAAAAGACAGGAGTCCGAGATATCATAGGAACTGTTAGAAATCCCAAATGGCAATGGGCTGGACATGTAGCTAGAATGTCAGACATCACAACTAATAACGTGGATCCCTAGAGACAATATGCGAAATTGCAGTCAACAGAAAGTAAGATGGTGTGACGAGCTAGATGAATTCAGAGAGTACTAGCTCCACGATGCCCATGATAGAGAGGTCTGAAGAATCTCTGGTAAGGTCTATGTCCAACGACGGACGCTAGAAGGCTACTGCTGCTGATGATGAAGGCTTAAGGAAAGAATGTAAAAGCAAAAAGCAAAAAGTCGAAAAAAGAAGATACGGGCAAAAAGGAAGAATGTTGAGAAAAAGAAAGAAGGTTGAGGCGAAAGAAGGCTAAGACTAATAAAAAGAAGAGAGATACAGATTATTAGAAGAGAAACTTAAGATTCAAAATGACAGAAAATGTCAACAAGTAATAACGCTCTGATAGAACGTCCATTTTCGAATCAGTCATTTTGAATGTCTGAAAGTGGCTAGAGGCTAGAATTTGGTAGATAATTATCTTAAGTTGTAGTAGTAGATGTAGCAGTAGTATAAATAAATATAAATGATATACATATATATATATAAATATATGAATGTAAAGAACGGTACATTTAGATCGACAATAACGTTATTTTAACGTTAATAGCTCAATAGCTTGTATATTTATACTTTTTGAAGCCTTTGTATGAATTTTTTGAGTGCATACAGTTACCTGGCCGTTTTTTTAAATTTAGTTACTTCAAGCCATTTAAAATGACCTATTGAAAAATTGCCGTTCTTCCACAGCAAAAATTGCACAGAAAATCAATAAAGAAAAAGGCAAAAGTGAAAAGCGAAAGAAGGCAAAAAGTATGGAAGAAAGATAAGATAAAAGAAAGATCGGACGAAAGAAAGTGAGGACAAAAGGAAGAAATCAACAGAAAAAAACCTGAATGAAATAATTTTTAAAAAAGATTTTTCAGGGTTTTCCAGATATATTTTCCCCCCTGAGCTCTGGTGCCCACTTCGCAGTTACAGGATCTCCGGGCCCTACGCATAGCTTCTGATAAAAGTTTCGGAACAAATGAACGAACTGAAGAAAGAATGGTTATACCTGTTGATTCCACCATGAAGGTTGAGTATTCCAATTTCGCCAAAGAAATCCCCAGAACTCATACTTGTTAATACCGTTCCACGGTCACTGGATGAGAAGAGAAAAAGAAGAAAAAATATTAAATAACAAGTCAATAGTCGATTTGGAGAAAAAAATGATTCCTTGATTCTAATCAGATGAAAAAAAAAACTTTCTTATTCTTTATCGTAATTACATACTGTTTTAATTTGCAATACGATTAGCTCTCACCTCTCTCTCTCTAAGATTTGTTATCTGTCAAGGGAGGTAACCATCAAATACTATTCAAAGAGTAACCGCCCTTATCTATTTATTTGAAAATGCGTAAAGAATCTTGGTCCATTCTGATTGAATAGAAAGAAGGAATAATAATAATGTGATGATATATTTTAATTACAAGGCAATTGCGAAATTAATTAAATTTTTTGACGGCATAGGTAAACACTTCTTGTTTTTTTCTGATTATCCATGTGTCTTCAGTATTGTTGGAGCCCCTGCAAATACATATAGACTTATCAAAACAAAATAAAAATACTAATAAAGATAAACAAAGTGAGGTTTAGGGTTACGGTTTGATGACGTTGCGTGGTCATTATGCCAACAATGGGCATCACAGGTTTGAGAAATATCATAATCCATATAATCGGAAGTAAATACACAAAAATAATTAGTTTCTCCAATTTGTCAAATCATATATACATTATATGATAATTTATTGCCTTATATTGTATAGAAACTCTATCTAAAATGGTCTCCTGTGATTACACAGTGAACATATCATTTGGCCTAGATAAAAGAATAAACAATTAAAGAAAATTGAGCTTAACAGCCGCTGGTAATGCAAAGGCCAAATAACAGTTTCAAGTCCAGATTTTCAATTTTGTCTATTCACGGTCTATATCTGCTCTATTCGTTTATTTCAGTCGCAGTTTCGATTTCTGCAGCATCCCCATTTTCTTTAATTGTTTATTCTATTTATATCATCTCGGCCGAATGATGCATTCACTGTGCAAGCACGGGAGATCATTTTCAATACAGTTTCAATAGGTTATAACGCAATTCATAATCATTCTGTCGGATCATATATCGATTTCTCAATGAAACATACATATATGATACACACACACACGCACACACACGCACGCACGCACGCACACACTCACGCACACATATATGTGTGTATGTGTATCAGATGCTTGTAAAATTGGTGATCAATTTTGCAAGCATCTGATACACACATATTTTTATATCATATATATATATATATATTTATATATATATGCTTGTCTGTCACCCCAAATCAATAAACAGATAAAATGGACAAAAAAAAAATTTGTTATTTTTTTCTCACCTGAGGATTTCTACGACTCCATCGGCGATAATAAACATTTCCCGTGCCACTTCACCCCGCCTGCAAATCAGGTCCCCGGGGGTGAAAATGTGGGCTTTCATCTTCAAGACCAAATCATGAAGAAACTCAGGTTGGCACTCTTGGAAAATAGTTACCTAATAATAATAATAATAATAATGATAATAATAATAATAATAATAATAAATCTGAAAAAAGTAATGAATACATGGGCTGTATCGGTAGTGAGATACACAGGACCATTCCTACAATGGACAAACGAAGAACTCCAGTCAATGGACAAGCGAACAAGGAAACTTATGATAATGCATGAAGCCCTACACCCCTGAGCTGACGCGGATAGACTATACGTTAAGAGAAAAGAAGGTGGCAGGGGGCTCATCAGCATAGAGAACTGTTTCCAGAGAGCTAAAGCAGATCTAGAAAAGTACGTGCAAACAAACAGTGAAGACATCATAAAGAGCGCACGAAACAGCGCAACGAACAACGAAGTAGAAAACAATGGAACAGCACAGCAAACAAAGAAAGAAAAAATGGGGAAAGAAAAAATTGTACAGAGAATTTAAAAGACGGATAAAAGATGTGTCAGACGAGAGATAATAGACATGGCTACGAAAAGGAAACCTGAAGAGAGGAACAGAATCGCTCATCATGGCAGTTCAAAACAAATGCATCAGGACAAACTATATAAAAAAAAAACCGACAGAACACAGACAAACAGTAAGTGCCGCCGGTGCGGTGAAAGAGATGAGACCGTAAACCACGTAACTAGTGAATGTAGTCAACTCGCCCAGAAGGAGTATAAGCACAAACACGATAGAGTTGCAACGTTGATACACTGGGAACAGAGTAAACGAATTGGATTTAACCATACCAAAAAGTGGTACCAGTATAAACCAGAGACAGCCCTGGAGAACGCAAACCACAAATTGCCTTGGGACTCCAACATCCAAACCAACCACCTTATCCAGGCAAAAAGACCGGTCTTGGTAATTGAAGATAAGAAGAGGAAAATCTGCCAAATAATAGACGGGACTGCGCCCGCAGACCATAGAGTAAAGAGGAAGGAGAGTGAAAAACTGGGGAAAATACGAAGATCTAGCGAGAGAACTAAAGAAGATGTGGAACATGAAAGTCAGGGTAGTACCAGTAATAATAGGCTTATTTGGAACTGTCCCAAAGACACTGGAGGAGCTCGGGATAAAAGGAAGGGTTGAGACTGTACAGCATTGCTAGAAACCGCACGGATAATGAGGAAAGTGCTAGAAATACAATGACTAGAACACTAAATCTTAGCAGTGGCCTAATGGAGGAAGGAAAATGAAAGCGGGGATGTTAACCACAGCACAGGCATGATAGGCGAGGGATAGAAGAGATGTTGACTGAAGACACAAGGAGACTTATTTTTCACTCAGACTTCAGCAATAACCACCGGGTAACTGGTGTAAAACTGTAAACCACAGTATTACTGTGGTCTATGAAAATGAGGAGAGGAGGGCTGGAGACTTGAGGAGACTTGCTGTCACTCAGCCTCCAGCAGTAACCACCAGGCAACTGGTGTGAGATTGCAAATAATAATACCTTTTCGCATATTTGAAATGATGAAAAAATACCAGTGCCTACTAAATCATAACATCATTGCCTGTCTGAAGTTCCAGGCCGAAACTCGGTGTGCAACGAATATTACTAGACATCAATAATAATGATAACAATAATAATAATAAAGATAATAATAATAATAATAATGATAAGAATTGATGTCTGGTTCTTGCCCCTAATGAATACAGATTTAGATACGATAAAGTTAGTTAGTAGATCCACTGGATAGTCTGTAAGGACTGTGGTGCAACACAAACACACACACACACACACTGTACATTGGTATGAACACCACCGAAAACATACAACTGAAACAGAAGATTTTGTGATATTTTGGGATTTCCCAGTACACACAGATGGAACCACCATATCCAACCGCTCAGGCATAATTATTTTGGACAGAAAGGAAAAGGGTTATCTATCAATAGATACGACCATTCCATATCTGTAAAATAATTTGAGAAACTGTTCAAGTACCAAGACGTAGAAATTGATATCAGAAAAATGTGGCAACTTGAGACTGAAACAATACCGGGTGTTAAAGGGTCAAATTTCGTCTTTTATACGACTATGTGCTGTTTTTTGTGTAGCTTGCTGAATTGATTCCCCCTTTTGTACGTATGAAATGGAATGAAGAAAAAATACCGGTTCAGTTACTGACCCTAAGTTTCGAGCCGAAACTCGATGTGCAAGGAATACAACTAGACATCAGAAGGGGAAAAATGATTAGAATAAGTGGAACTCTTTGAAGAAAAAAAACGTGTCTCCAAGTAGATATGACTGTCCTGGCGGATAAAAGCATTACTGTCAAGGAATTCGAGAAATCCTCAAAATATAAAGACCTTGAAATAGAAATCAGCAACTCGGGGCAAAAACAATACCGATTGTTGCAACCCTTGGATTACTCAAAGAAGGGACCAGTGAATTTACCGACAACATACCTTGAAAGCCCAGCCTATATGAAATAGCTCTTACCTCAACTGTACACATCATCAGAAAATTCTTGCCGATGTAAAAGCATGTACTACATATAGGATACCTCACTTTTCGTACATATGGAAGTATGTTTGGGAAAGTGTTGTATCGTCTGTATTTATGAAATCCCTGCCATCTTTATTTTCTTTTCTCTCTCAAACTGTCATAACTTACAAGGTTGTCAGGCATAGGTCTCTGGTTGAGACCCGGCAGGTTACTTATATGAATTGAAATCAAACATAATAATAATAATAATAATAATAATAATAATAATAATAATAATAATAATAATTAGAAGAAGAAGAAGAAGAAGAAGAAGAAGAAGAAGAAGAAGAAGAAGAAGAAGAAGAAGAAGTACAACAACAACAACAACAACAACAAATTATATGGAATGAAATCACCCGGAAAAACACATTCCAAAGAATAGACAAAAGGAAAGCACTTGCACTTGGTGGGATTTATGGATACAGGTTTAAGGACATTCACCACACTAAGTGACACCTCCAAAGCTATCTATATGAAGGCGAACTCCAAGACTGGACGAGCAGAGCCAGAACAACCAAAACCAGGCTATAAACTATAGACCAATCACATGTCCAAGAATAATGTGTGAAATTCTGACCGGAGAGATAGCAGAGAGCATATATATTTCTATGGAAAGAATAGGACTCTAGCCAGAAAACGGGAAGAATACAGCAAAGGAACCAGAGGAACGAATGACTTATTCTACATTGACCAGACAGTTCTAAAAGAAGTAAGGAAAAGAAGAAAAAATGTTGCAATCGGATAGATTGGCTATAAAAAAAAGCACACGACATGATTCCACACAGCTGGATACTCAAATGTCTTATGATATTCAAGAGTAAATAACCAGTGGTGAGATTCATTGCCAACTCTATGAAAATCTGGAAAGTACACTTAACAGCTATGGAAAAAAAGTTAGCAGAGGTAGATATAAAAATTGGAATCTTTCAAGGGGGATTATCTCTCCTCACTACTATTTGTACTAGTGATAATACCACTACACATAATTTTGGAAAGCGCAGAGAATAAAACAAAGGTGCCAAAGCAAAGAGAAAAATCAATCGCCTCATGTACATCAACGACTTGAAGCGACTCGCAAATAAGAGGGAAATACTCGAAGTGTTATCCAACAAAGTGAAAGAATGCAACAATAACAGTGGGATGGAGTTTGGACTTGTGAAATGCGAACGAATAGTAATGAACAAAGGGGAGGCTTATAGTGACAGAAAGAATCGAATTACCCGACAACAAAGAAATAGAGCATGGATTACACAGTGCCTATATAAATACCTAGTTATTCTCGATTGTGAATTGATGAAACAGGGAGAAATGAAAGAAAGAAAAAGCTGGACAAGGAAAATACTGGCGACTAAATCATACAGCAAAAATCTGAAAAAGGAAATGAACACATGAGCAGTATTAGTATCAAGATACACAGGTCTATTTCTTGGATGAACAAATGATGAACCCCAATCAAGCACTTATAATTGATTTTAAAGGGAATGTTTCTTGTTATCTGTATATATTCAAATATTTTAGAGGATAGTAAGAGTTTCTGCACTCAAAATGGTGAGGATCAGCTTTCTAGACAGGAACAGTTGAAGCGGTAGCCAGCATAAAGGTGCATTCTATAGTTCGGTGCATACAAATTTCGCCAAGTATCCCATACCAAATATATAAGGCACCTACGTTGGAAGAAATTGCAAATGGTGCAGCCCGTTTGCCAAAAGGGCTACCTGATTTGATCTTCGCATCACTTCGACAACAACAACAACAACAACAACAACAATAATAATAATAATAATAATAATAATGATAATAATAATAATAATAATGATAACAATAATAATAATGATGATAATGATCATAATGGCTGCTCAAAACAAAAGCATCAGGACAAACTTAATCAAGGCGAAAATCAATAAAACCGAAACGAACTGAAAATGATGCCTAAGCGGAGAAAGGGATGAGACCTTAAACCTCATAACCAGTGAATGTAGTCAACTAGCCCAGAAGGAGAATTAAAATAAACATGATACGGTAACAACGGTGATACACTGGGAACTGAGTAAACGAATTGGATTCAAACACGCGAAAAAGTGGTATCAGCACTAACCAGACACAGGTCTGGAAAATGGAAGTCATGAATTAATCTGGGACTCTGGCAAGGGAACTGAAGAGGGTGTTAAACATAGAAATCAGGGTGGTACCAGTAATAGTGGGTGCACTCAGAACCGTACCAAAGACACCGAAAACAAAATTGGAGAAACTGGGTATAAGAGGATATATTGAGACTATACAGACCACAGCATTCTAGGGAACGCACAAATACTGAGGACATTACTGGAAATATGAGACTTACGACCCCCTGCTGATAGCAATAGCCTAACAGTCAAGAGAAAGTCATAGTGATAGTGGCACAAATCAGCGCTGCTGCGACAGACGAGGACAATATGAGTGGAGGGCTTGAAATTTGTGTGGACTTACTGTCACTCAGCCCCACAGCGATAACCACTAAGCAACTGGTGTGAAACCTTAATCCATAGCACTGCTATAGTCTATAAGAGTGTGAACAGTAGGGCTGGAGACTTGAGGAGCCTTGCTGCCATCCAGTCCCCAGCGGTGACCACTAGTAAACTGATATGATTCTCGGATGTGACTCGATAAAACAGGAAGAAATGAAAGTGAAAATAAAAAATGGAATACTCCAGGAGGATAAGTAAAATATCAGAGACTAAACTGAACAGCAAAAATCTGATAAAAAGAATAAAAACATGGGCAGTATCGGTAGTTAGATACACGCGTCCATTTCATGGATGGACAAAGGATGAACTCTAATCGAAGAAACTGGTGGACGAAGAAACCTGTTACGATGCTCAAGGTTGTACCAACCAGGGAGGACACGGATAGACTGTATGTGAAGAAAGAGAAAGGCGGGAGAAGACTCATCAGCACAGAAGAATGCGTCCAAAAGGCTAAAACGGGACTAAAAAAGTTTGTGCAAGCAAGCAATGAAGATATTATGCAAAGCGCTCAAAGCAGTGCATTAAACAACAACAAAAAAGCAACGGAGCAGCAAGGAAGACAAAGAAGAAAAATGAGATGAGAAAAAAATACTGGGGAATTCAAAAGTCTGAAGCCAGACAAATAGCAAATGCTGCATATGCAGAGAAGAGTGAGATTTCAAACCATATAACCAGTGATTGTAGTAAATTGGTTCAAAACGAATACAATAAACATTCACGGCTGGGTAGCAACTGAGAACTGTGTAAACGAATTGGATTCGACTATATAGACGAATGATCCCGGCACAAACCAGAGAACATCCTGAAAAGCAGAAGCCACAAATTACTCTGAAACTTAGACATCCAAACCGACCGCCTCTTCCAAGCAAGAGGAGCGAACTGGTAGTCGTGGACGAGGGAAAGAGAGCCTGACGAATAGTAGCCGTGGCTATGCCAGCAAATCACTGTGAGAATATGAAAGAAAGTGAAAATCGAGGAAGATACTAGGCCGACATAAAATAAAAAAAGTGTTGAACATGAAGATCAGGGTCAATACCGACAATAGATGGCACACTTGGAACTGTGCCGAGCAGATATAAAACAAGATTAGATGAACTAGAGATAACAATAAGGATTGCTTTGAATAAGAATAAATGGTGTGAAGTAAAATTTGATGCTGTGTGCAAATTTTAAGTTTCAGTTATGGAAATAATTATAAAGAAGATTTATAAAACTTTACTAAATATAAATATTAGGGTGATCGGGATATAATTACGAATTTTTGTATTTTGGAAGTAATTGCATATTTTGTATTCGGAAAGTTTTAACGTATTCCTGTGTTCGGAAAGAAAAAACGTATTTTCGTGTTCGGAAAGTAATTACGTATTTTCAAAATATCAATAATAGAATCACCATCATTATCATGGGAGGTGCCAAACGTAGAGGGAAATTTTCAATACAATTGTTTCAGTAGCAGCTCTACCCTTTCGAAATTGATTCTGTAAGCAAAGGAAATAAAGTCTGTGAATGGGGCTAAACTTTACTATACACTATAAACGACACACTGTTGGATAGAAGAGATGATGAACTAAATCCAGGCGTCGTTTCGTTCCATTTAAGCCCAGTCTTGCCTTAGTTGGTTGGATTATAATTGATAGGAGCTAGATATACATATTTACTTTCCGAATACTACAATACGTAATCACCTTCTGAACATGAAAATACATAATTACTTTCTGAACACGAAAATATGTAATTACTTTCCGAACACCCAAATAAATAAGAAAATGATGTATTGATATAGTATGTAAACGAACATGGCTACAACCGCGGTATAGAGAGTAAGTTTAAAGGTTTCAATTTGGCTTCTGCTTGCTCGTTAGCTCCGGTAACTCAATTGGTATTTCTATAGGGTGTAAACAAAACGAAGCAAACAAGGTTTGAGCTACAAGTGAGAAGAAAGATTGGAGAACAATGGAAAAATTTAATATAAACATTGTTTGAGCGAACTCTACAGAACCGGAGATATCTATAAAAAAAAAAATAAGATGAACAGTTGTTTATCATCAGACGAAATTAATCCTTATTTGACACAGAATCAACTAATCAATTGATTTTAACAAAATTTTGAGTCCCTATTCAATAAAGAACAAAATTTATTTATCGAGAATTTTCGTTCAAAATTAAGGACAAAACTATTTCCTATCTAATTTCAATGATCTTAATTAATTTTATGATTTATTTTACTTGGTAGATTGTGGTTCAATCCACTACTGAATCATAGCAAAGACTTTTAAAATGGTACTCAATGCCTCTCCGTTACGCTCTCATCACGTGGGCTGGGATTGGGGAAACTGTTTCATAGTTCAAAGGGTAAACGGCCAAATCACGTTGTATACATGGGTTCTCGTACGATCGCTGGAGTTGAGCAACGCTGATCAAGGCCAGCACATGGATGGATGACCATTGGGGGATACCAGATGTCGTAATCAACACATAGCTCCATCCGGCCTAGCAAGCTGCTTATGGGTTTCACTAACTTATACCCTTGATAAAGGTATAGACAAGGAAAAATGATACTTACATACGCTTTACCTACACAATTGTGCCTGAATTGAGTTTTACACATATCAAATGTAAGTCTCTGTAGAAATAAATACCTTTTATAAATTTACCTTTTTTATAACAAAGTACTCGAGGGTCCGTACGTATGCCTGTCTATGGAATCTAAAAAACTGGAAAATAAAGTAAAGTATTGCTATTCTTGAGAAGTTCCTAATTTTATTAGTTCAATTGCACTTTAAGCTTTTAGCAGAGGGGAATATATGATATTCAGTGACAATTGCGCCCTTGGTGCTGAGTTTTCGCAATGTACAATGATGTTAGACATGATAAAAACATTTTCAAAAATCACCGCAAGTTAGTAATGGCCGTTGTGGCCTGTGCACGCAACGGGAAATTAATGCAGAAACATGGCGGCAGGAGGAAGATATCGGAAGGAGGACTGGTCACCTTCCCCATCCTGACACTTTCATTGCAATCACCAATAATCTGCATATTTCTCCTGTTAATTTTCTATGTGAGTTGTGCATGCAATCTCTGTCACTCTTTCTGCCTTCCTCAACGTGCCCCACAGCTCCAACTACCCATAATATTCTCCTCATAAACCCCCCTTCGTCGTACCACCACGTCCCTGCATATGTCTCCTGTTGATTATCTATGTGTGTTTCACATGCGATCTCTCTGTTTCTCTCCCCTTCAACCTACTTTCACTCCTGCAACCTCCTGAAAACATCTCTTTCTCCCGAACCCCAGCACTTCTACCGACATTACTAAGCATTACATTTACGCTGAGCTTAAGAGAAGGAGTCTACACATATATGATATGGAGATCTGTTCCAGCCTATTACTGTAACATGTATAATTGAGACTAAAGTATCTTCAAATATTTGTTTATCAGAGTATATGCATTTGCACAGAGATTAAGAGTAAACGAAAATGATTATGAGCTTTATCAATTTTTGATAAAATGGCCCCCAAAAATGATTTCATACTAAAGGTGATCTCCTTGTTCATCACTGACGGAGCCCATTTCTTAAAAACGTGCAAACAAACGTCGAATTATGGACTCAGATGGCAGAGTCTGCACGTTCAAATCACATTCCTTGGATTAACGTTAAAAGTATTCAAAGAAAATTCTATAATTTTAGTTCGTTTTCCAGTTGTGTACCTTTCCATGATTAATTCCCCCAGAGTCCCTTTGTATATCAGAGAAAAGGAAAAAAAAATAAGGAAAAAGGTTATGATTATCCCTTTGCGACTTAGCGTTCTTTTTGACTAATGAGTTATTTCCATTGTGGTAATCTGGAGTTTGTAATCCTTGCATAACTTCAAACAATCATTTATACAATTACGACGATTGCTTCATTTTTGGTTGTTGTTTTTTTAAATTCTTAACTAGCTGTTACCACATGCTGCTGTGTTATGACTGATGTCTAAGGACAGACGATAGCTGAAAATTATAAAGATTGAAAATGATAGGAATTATACTGAACAATTAATTATATTGTCTTATTAACCCTGGGACTCAAATGATATTGACTTTGTATTTGGTCATGGTTATGTATAAATGTTTTGGAACTGTTATCCTCATCTTGGTTAATCTTCTGAAAGGAATGTTTCAGCCGTAGTACTTTTTATTGGTGTGTATCGTGGATGATGATTTTTCAGATGAGACGGAAAGTCGTCAATGTCGAAGCCTAGGGAAGGAATGTTTCCATTCAATGTCTCCTTTTGATTTGCAGTGATTGTAAGGCCTGAACTATGTTTTTCTTGACATAAAGATGAACTAAGACATTCCAAAAAGATATTTATACATTAGACAGAAATCATCAAACGAAATACTAATACCTCATCTAGAAATTCAGACTGGCTAAGGTTAATCAAAATCTATCTAAATGCATTTTGTAAATCCAATTTTTGAATGAAATTTTGAAATGGTACATTAACGTAATATACATGATTAATAGTTAATATATATATATTTGGTCAAAATTCGATTTAGGTTGTCAAATAGGTCTTCTAAAAAAAGAAAAATCAATATCTATCTATCTATCTATCTATCTCAATAAATGTATATATAGACAGAGAGATAGATGAATGAATGTACTATGCTCTGTCTCTACAGGCAATGGACCGTCCCTTCTAGGACAAATGCATGGGCGAAGCGTATGGAGATCCTCAGATGCCCAGTCATCAGAACCCCCCTCTCAGCCTTTGCTGATGTAGTCGAGAAAAAAATGCAGAGAATGATACGTCTGGAATCAGTTTGGCTGCGGGAGTTGCGACAGGAAATTCATATTGGGCGAGAAATCACCGATAACTCTTCGGTACACTCTGGTGGGGGACCCCATTAACCTTGGAAGGCAAACTATTTGGTGATTGTGTCACGATAAAAACACATCTTGATAGTAAGAATGAAATACGACCTTTTCCGCATGCAGATAAGAAATCAAAAACCACAACGTCACACAGATGACCAAAGGTTGCGACCCCTAGGGAGGAACCAACCTGGAACAAACTCCTCCCTCAATCAGGATTCCAGACCTAGAACGACTCCATCCTTAGCCCATCTAATTTGTCACCTAGCAAGCATCACAACGCAATGCACACACAATGGTCATGCGATGAGTATGAAATAGTTATGACGGCATTCTACACGGAATGAAACAACCCAATTGAGATATATGAAATGGGATAATGAAAAAATGCCTTCCTTAAGTATCAAGTCGAAACTCAGGGTATAGTGAATACTACCAGACACCAAAAGGAATAATAATAGTAATGAAATAAAAAATATTGATCCCATTCACTATAAGTCATGGATCATATATAAATACACCATTTCATATATTCTCTATTACACTTCCTTGATAAAGCCAGCATGCACTGACGAAACTTTGAATTAAATTCAACATATTCATTTGTGCAACACATAGTCGTCTAATACTGTCATTTCACTCTCACAGAGATAGTAGAATCTGCAATAACATTCTGCTTCTTCCTACGTGCTTTCGGATGTTACACTTTTAGTAATAGTGCAAAAGACAATTTAGGTAGTTTCATAAGAGAGTAGGAACGGAGAGCAGGAAGAAAAGAATATTAGGTTGTTTATCGAAAGGGTTGCAAATATTTTTCTATGAAGTTGAATAGGTAGCCAAGGCTGGTAGGTATACAGGAAAGAATGAGAAAATGCAGGCAATGGGTGAGAAAAGAGCACAGGCACGAGATAATGGATGATATTAGTTGTCAACACTCGTGGAATATCCGCGTGTTCAGCAAGTCAATACATAACGTCATTCATTCAGAAATTATGTTAGGAATTAGACTATCAAATTGTGATACATAAGTTGCTGATGGAGGCAGAATTGATTCTGTTAATAAAACGATCTCGATGTATTATAAGTTCGGGAAAAGAGGCGCCTGAAACTATGAGACAGTATTTGGAGGAATTTCAAAATTGGATTTCGCAATGCAGAATTCATTCCTAATGTGGATAAATATTTCAATGAGATCAATTTGTTGGATATTAGAAAAATGTACGATCAACAGTTTTGATAATTTAGCGCTTTTTGCAATCAATTGAGCGCGTTTATTGTTTTGTCTGTGTTAAAATTCAACATTCAGCGCTATTTTAGCCAATTTCTACCGCTATTTTTCAACAATCTTGACCAATTTTAAACTATTTTCTAGCAGTTCCAGGCAAATCTAATCGTAGTGGCTATTGAAACGGCCATAAACCCGTTAACTGTGAATTTAGCGCGTACTGTCGTTTTTTCGAGATCGAATTAGCATGAAATTTTGGGAGGGTCGGCAACACTGCAAATGATGCATTTGTGTCTTAGTCAGGTTCCATAACTTTTCACGTAGGATGACTGTATTTATCTACTGTCTGACGATGGAATGCTACTTGGCGAGGTCCCTCATCTTTTCCAAGTTGGCTGGTCACCACTCTTTTAATGCATTCTGGTGTGCCTTTGCACATGCCAATCACATTTCTGCTGGGACGCCTCCGAAGTCAGATCATCTTCCGTCTTCTCTTCTGTTCAAAACTTCCACCCTTGGCTGTATTTAACATTTATCGACATTGCAAATCCCGTGGTTAGGGAGG
The DNA here is from genome assembly GCA_963457665.1 of Thysanoteuthis rhombus. Classification (NCBI taxonomy): domain Eukaryota; kingdom Metazoa; phylum Mollusca; class Cephalopoda; order Oegopsida; family Thysanoteuthidae; genus Thysanoteuthis; species Thysanoteuthis major. The sequence goes on along the minus strand of OY735242.1, from coordinate 36,520,472 downwards.
GGGTTCACTTTGTCACGTCGATTCAACGTCTTTTAATAATAATAATAATAATAATAATAATGATGATGATGATGATGATGATGATGATGATGATGATGATGATGATGATGATGATTTTAGCAACAGCATCAACTAACAAAACAATGGCAATTGCAGGAAGAACGGCAAGGATATTGAGAAAGGTGCTAGGACAAGTGCGAACACGCATACACACACATTTGCGCACACATGCACACACCATAAACGCACATCACAGATACTACACAGATGCAATGCACTTTCACAAAAGTTTAACAAATATATATACTAAAATACGTACAATACATGCATTGCACGCACCCAATATACGCAGTACACCCAACACACTCTCACATACACACTTGAAGACATGTATACACATGCATACACTAAAACACGTACAAACACCAACTACAACACATGCACGTACAATATGTACACACACTACATCGCATATACACACACCACAGCGCATACACACACACACTACAACACAAACATACAAACAGTACAACAAATACACATAGATTGGAGCATGTATGCATATACACGCTTACGATAACTAATATATACACACATACACTCCAAGATACGGCAACATAGACACACATCAACACTACAATATATATGATATGCACCATAACGCGAACACACACATACATTAAAACACGAACACACACATTAGAACACACCTTACACACAAACATCCACGCACATACCCTCTGCAAAACAAGTATACACTATAACGTAACACATACCATCACACACACACACTCGCACAAAAACACGCACACACACACTCTGCAGCATGAACACATACACTACAGGGCGAACACGCTCACATACTATACCATGCATAAATACACATACATTATAACACAAACGTTAACATACACTGCAACAAAAATGCACAAACATACACTACAACACAAACATATACATATACGTCGAATCAACAACACGCATATACATCTTAACACAAACATACACACATACATTGTAGTACACATACATACACACATATTAGAACACAAGCATACATATAGACTACAACACAAACGCTCATGGCAAGAAGAGTGAAAAGATTTAAAAAGAAGTGAAAGAAGAAAAAAATAAAAATTAAGAAACAAACACATAGAAGAAGAGGAGATAATCAATGTTATGCATTGATTAATTCCCACTTTTGTCCCCATTTAGATTGTATTTATAATCACAACGTTTCGCCTGCTGTACCCTTCATGAGCTTATCGTATTTGGTAATATTCTTGTAATTTTGAACTGAACCTTTTTATTAAAACCACGGTGGTAAGTTCTCATACCGCTGTCCATGCTGAAGGTCGCCCCTCATAAGTTGATTTTCCCATTATATCGTCCTTTTTTTTCTTTAGATAAGCTAGCATCTATAGCTTCTATCGCAGTCACTGACTGACTGACTAACTGACAATCTAACAAGTCAACATAGCTTCTTCAAGAATCATTAACTCCCATTCACTCTATGTTCGTAATCTGATGTCAATGAAGTGTACGAGATGTAGAAGGGAAGAATGACGTCACTATCATCATCATCATCATCATCATCATCATCAGCTTTTTAGCGTCCATCATTGGACATAGACTTTCCCCATAATTAGCCAGACCTCTCTATCATGGGCGTCACATAGTCAATACTCTCTCTGAACTAGTTCGTCACGTCATCTTACAATTTGCCGGCCATAGTTTGGCATATGATCTCTGGGTATCCACGTTGTTAGTCGTGATATCCACCGGTTGTCTGACAATATTGCAGCCAATCGACATCGGATTCTATGATATCCATGACTCCTGTTTCTTCTCATATATACCGTGATGTCTTGTGATCCCTCCATGTAACGTTTAGCATGATTCTTCCAGGGGCACGTTTCAGTTTGAGAGCCAGTTCTGGGGTTAGGTACCACGTTTTAGCTCCATAGGTGACTATCGGGAAGATGCATTTGCTGTAGACCCTTCTTTTTAAAACTAATGAGTTTTTTTTTGTTGTTATAGGGCCTTACTTAGACGAATTCATCTATAATATCCATATTCTCCAGAATCTAGATTCTATTTTAGCTGTTATCCACATGTTATATTTTAGATGTTATTCTAGATGATCACCAATTCTTGCAGCTCGGATGGCAAGATTGGGCGTAATTTTAGTCTCGCTCCAGCATAGAGGAACGTGAGATCGAGTCTCGTCGGAAGTTCATTCTTCATTCCGCAGTTTATTCATTCATTTACTCTTTGTGGGAGGGAGGCTGGCCTGATTCTTATTGCGATAAAAAGCATTAGAAATTGAAAAAGTTAAACGAATAGCCCACGTTCTGTCTCTAAAAGTACTGGAACGACATTGGAGTGTCTCCATCAGGGTGCATGCCTGGACGAAGCGTATTGGAGTCCTGGGATGCCCAGGTCGTCCGAATCCCCCTGTCAGCCTCGCTGATGTAGTTCAGAAAAAAGCTGCGAGCGATACGTCAGGCATCAGTTTTGCTGCAGGAGGTGCCAGAGGGACGTCAAATTGGGCGCCTAACCACTTCAAGAGGTATCCACTTCCTGGTTTTGAATCAGCATTGTTCTCCTTGACTAGTTGCTCCCCTAAGGCAAGAAAACCCAATCTGCCCTGATATCTTAATCCATGGTTGGGGGAGGAGATAGATCGAGTCATTCCTTCTCGAAAGGTTTCACCATGAAGTGAACGTAATCAACCTGGATCGGAATTTGAGCTTGGGTCACCAATGCCATTGTCCCCATCGTTTGAAATTTTACCATTTTAAGGTAAGTAATAGCATAGGAATCGATAGTGATGCATAGCTGGCATTTGGGTTAAATGATAAGTCAGAGATCGTTCAAATTTGTTATGAAAAAAAAAAAAAAAAAAAAAACCCAGGTGATTAGTCAGTCGAAAACTCAGTCAGAACTCAATTAGAATATTTAGCTTTGAGGCAGAAAAAAACTTACTGAAAGATAGAAATTGATATTTCACTTATAATCTGGAAATATAAATCAAGAAACAAGAGGAGATTTCGTGAAAAAAGAAACTCTGAGAAACGAAACTAGAAATTTACGAGAATGGAAATCCTGACCTAGTTTATACCAAGTTTTCTTCCTTTTTGAAAACTGGGTCATTAGTCAGTTGTTGGTACAAAAAGAAGGTGCAAGGTAATACAAAGTCATTATCTAGGTATAAGCTACGTAATGATGAAAGAGAAGTGTTTCTCACTTTTTTAAGTGTATCCAGATTGACATTTAAAGCCAATTCAGTTTTTAGTTTGTCTGGCAGCATACCTAATGAGCCAATGTCCAGACTCCCGTTCAGTCGACCTCTGCAAATAAAAACAAAAAAACAAGTGAGTGAAGCAATCACTTCTAGGGATTGAATACAATAAAAGACAATATTTGAAGTCACCTCAAGTGAGGATTAAAAGCACAGGAAAAGAAAAAAACAAACAACATTAGTTAAACGATGAGTCCACCATCCTCATCCCCATATCTATGATTTCCAATTTATTGGGATCATAAATGAAATCAAGAAAGCCGATGGTTCACCCGAAAATCATTTTATTATAAAAACAACAGTAAATTTGATTTGGTAATAAGTAACTGAACGAACTTTATCAATAGTTTTTTCTGGAGTTTTAGTGTATGGAATTTTTTAAAAAATAAGTGGGCTTTAAATGGGTATATATAATTTTCTAGTCATAAACTTAACCATAAATTGAAATGTTCCACCAATTTTAGCTATATATATACATATATACATATATATGAGCTGTGTAGTTGTATCAATCATGGTTAATCCAACTTTATCCTCGCTCACCACGAGTCACAAACAGTTTTTGTATAACCTCCACGTTTCTTGATAAAGGCAGTTTGGACAAAACGTTTGAATAAGATATAAGAAGCCATGTATATAGTTGTTCTTCTGATATTGTCATTTCACTCTCATATACATATATAATGTGCGAATATGTACGCATGTAATGTGCGTGCACACACACATATATACATATATATATGTACATATATATGCTATGTAGGTATGCCCACTTGTATGTGTATCCGTGTATGTGTCTTGTGTGTGTATATGTGATTTCATTTAGGCGTTTCTCTTCTTTTTCACTTGTAATAAGACCGAAGTTAGTAATTACATTTATTTCTCTCTGCAGACCAACACCGACGCGTTGAAATAAACCCAGCCGAACCTCCCCATCTTTGTCTGTCCCTCGATGTATCATATCCCACCCCTGTCCATAATTGTCATGTTAACGTCAAATGAGAGCGATTGTCGTGAGAGCGAATGGATAAATACAGAAAATAGAAATAATTGTTAATAACTGAATTAGATCTTCACCAAAATTTGAGGAGGGAGCTAAAAGTGGAAGGAGTTGAAGTAGACAGAGGGAATAATAATAATAATAATAATAATAATAATAATAATAATAATAATAATAATAATAATAATAATAATGTGGCAAAAGATAGATTATGGACACGGCTACGAAGAGGAAACATGAAGAGTGAAAAGAATCGCTCATCATGGCAGCCTCCCCCCAATGCATCAGAACACACTATATCAAAAAATAAAATCGATAGAACACAAACAGCAAGTGCCGCCTATGTGGGGAAAGAGATGAGACTATAAACCAAATAACCGGTGAATGAAGTCAACTAGCCCAGAAGGAGTATAAACACAGACACGGTAGAGTAGCTACGGCGATACAGTGGGAACTGAGTAAACGAATGGGATTCAACCATGTGGAATAGTGGTACCAGCACAAACTGGAGTGAGCCCTGGCGAATGGAAACCACACATTACTTTGAGACTTTGACGTCTAAACGGACCACCCTATCCAAGCGAGAAGACCGGACCTAGTAATTGTGGACAAGAAGGGGAAAACCTGCCAAATAATAGACCTGTCCATGCCTGCAGACCATATAGTAAAGAGGAAAGAGTGAAAAATTGGAAAAATGCCAGGATCTGGTAAGAGATCTGAAGAAGGTGTGGAACATGGAAGTCAGGGTTGTACAAGTAATTATAGGTGCACTCGGAACCGTAACAAAGACACTAAAAGTAATATTGGAGTAACTAGGGATAAAAGAAAGGATAGAGACTGTTCAGACCATAGCACTGCTAAGAACTGCACGAATACCGAGGAAAGTGCCAGAAATATGAGATCTACGACCCCAGCTGTCAGCAGTGGCCAAACAGAGAAGGAGGAAGAAAAAAAAACAAAAACAAACAAGCAAAAACATCCCAATGGTGGTGGAGGTACGAACCACAGCACTGCTGTGATTGGTGAGGGAGGGATGAAATGAGAGGAAGGCTGAAGACCTGAAGAGACTTACTGTTACTCAGCCTTCAGCGATAACCACCGGGCAACTGGTGCGAAATCGTGAACCAAAGTACTGCTGTTGACTATGAGAGTATGGAGAGGAGGGCTAGAGACTTGAAGAGACTTGCTGTCTCTCAACCTCCAGCGATAACCATCGAAGAACTGGTGTAAAGTTGCTAATAATAATAATAATAATAATAATAATAATAATAATTATAATAATAATAACAACCAACAATCCCAAGAACTATTGGAATAGCATATGGGGGCACCCAAAAAGACATAACGTAACACCGCAATGGTTAGGAAACATGAGAAAAGAACTAGGAGATATAGACAAGGGAGAACCAATAGTACTGAATGAAACCACATTGAAACATACTCTTAGGAAAGTAGCCAACTGGAAAGCACCGGGTCCCGACGGGATCCATGGGTATTGGTTCAAAAAATTTACCACGTTACACGGCAGACTCACTCACCTACTCCAAAATTGTCTGAATGAAGGCAAAGCACCAGAATGGATGACTAAAGGCAGAACCACCCTCATCCAAAAAGACCCGGGAAAGGGGAACATAGCAAGCAACTATAGACCAATCACTTGCCTACCACTTATGTGGAAAATCCTGACCGGGCAAATAGCAGAGAGAATATACATGTCAATGGATAGAAGGGGGCTACTACCAGAAGAACAGAAAGGGTGTAGGATAGGAACCAAAGGGGCAAACGATTTACTCTACATAGACCAGATGATCTTAAAAGAAGTAAGGAAAAGGAGAAAGAATATCGCAATGGGATGGATAGATTACAAAAAGGCATACGATATGATTCCACACAGCTGGATACTCGAATGCCTTAGAATGTTCAAAATTAGCGAACCGGTGGTTAAATTCATTGGTAATTCAATGGAAGACTGGAAAGTAGATTTGACAGCCGCAGGGGACAAACTAGCCGAGGTAGGGATAAAAAGGGGGATCTTCCAAGGAGACTCGTTGTCCCCACTATTATTTGTTCTAACAATGATACCGCTTAACAGAATCCTGAAAAACAGCAAAGGATACCACTTCTCTAAAACAAAAGGAAAGGTCAACCACTTAATGTACATGGACGATATTAAATTGTTTGCGAAAAACAGGGGAGAGCTTGAGACTCTGTTCAACGAAGTAAGGGAATATAGTGAGGACATAGGAATGGAGTTTGGGATAGAAAAATGCGCAATCATGGTAATGCACAAAGGAAGGCTTTCAATGACTGAGGGAATTGAACTTCCGGACAACAACAAGATTAGGGCATTGACTGCACAAGACCGATACAAGTACCTAGGTGTCCTTGAATGTGACACGATAAAACGGGAAGAGATGAAGGAGAAAATTAAGAGGGAATACCTTAGAAGGATAAGGAAAATATTAGAAACCAAATTAAATAGCAGAAATCTAATAAAAGGAATGAACACCTGGGCTGTGTCAGTAGTTAGGTATACAGGACCATTCCTAGGATGGACAAAGGAAGAGCTCCAATCAATGGATAGGCGAACAAGGAAACTTATGACGATGCATAAAGCATTACACCCTAGGGATGATACAGATAGACTATACGTTAAGAGAAAAGAAGGTGGTAGGGGGCTCATCAGCATAGAAGATTGTGTCCAGAGAGCTAAAGTAGTCCTAGATAAATATGTGCAAACAAATAGTGAAGAAATCATAAAGAGCGCGAGGGATAGTGCAACAAACAAAGTAGAAAGCAATGGAACGGTACAGCAAACTAGAAAAGAAAAGTGGGAAGGGAAAAAATTGTACGGCGAGTTTAAAAGACAGATAAAAGATATAGCAGACGAGAAATCATGGACGTGGTTACGAAAGGGAAACCTTAAGAGAGAAACAGAATCGCTCATCATGGCAGCCCAAAACAAAAGCATAAGGACAAACTACATAAAAGCAAAAATCGACAGAACACAGACAAACAGCAAATGCTGCATGTGCGGTGAAAGAGATGAGACAGTAAACCACATAACTAGTGAATGTAGTCAACTCGCCCAGAAGGAGTATAAGCATAGACACGATAGAGTAGCAACGATGATACACTGGGAACTAAGTAAACAAATGTGATTCAACCATGGGGAAAAGTGGTATCAGCACAAGCCAGAGGCAGTTTTGGAGAATGACAACCACAAACTACTGTGGGACTTTGACATCCAAACTGACCACCTCATCCGGGCAAGAAGGCCGGACTTAGTAATAGTAGACAAAAAAAGGAAGGCCTGCCAAATAGTAGACGTGGCTGTGCCTGCAGACCATAGAGTAAAAAAGAAGGAGGGTGAAAAAAGGGAAAAATACCAGGACCTAGCAAGGGAGTTAAAGAAAATGTGGAACATGAAAACCAGGGTAGTACCAGTCATAGTGGGAGCACTAGGAACTGTCCCCAGAACGCTGAGGGAGAGACTGGAGGAGATCGGGATTAGGGGGAGGATAGAGACCGTACAGACCACAGCACTACTGGGAACTGCACGGGTACTGAGGAAGGTGCTAGAGATATAGGTACTGCAACGAATTGTAGCTCTGTCATGATATGCGAAAGAGGGAGGAGACGTTAGCTGAAGACCTGAGGAGACTTATTGTCACTCAGCCCTCAGCGATAACCACTGGGCAACCGGTGTGAAACTGTAAATCGCAGAATTACTGCGACCTGCTAGTACTAGGAGAGGAGGGCTGGACACTTGAGGAGACTTGCTGTCACTCAAACTCCAGCGGTTACCACCAGGCAACTGGTGTGAGATTCCAAATAATAACAATAATAATAACAATAATAATAATAATAATAAGAAGAAGAAGAAGAAGAAGAAGGGTTAAATAGCTAATGACAAAGAGAAAGATGAATAGAAAAAAGAGAAAAAAGACTAAAAAAGGGAGAGAAAAAAACAATAAAAAAAACTTAGAGATGAAGAGGTGTTGATAGAAAAGGATCAAAAAAAAAAGGAGAGAAGAAAAAAGGGAAGAAAAAGAAAAAATAAATAAAGGAGAAAAAAGAAAGAAGAAAGAAAAGGAAAAAGAAATGAAGAAGAGAAATAAAGAAGAAAAGAAGGGAGGTAAATAATGAACGACAAGAAAAAAAGATAAACAGAAGAAAAATATCAGAAAAAGGGAGAGAAACATTGAAGGAAGAAGGAGAAAGTGTAAAAAAGGAATTGAGAGCAAGAAGGAAAAGAAAAGGGAAGATAATCAGTAGTAGAGAAGAACAAAAACAAGAGCGGAGAAAGAAGCTGCCAGAAACTTGAAAGATAATGGCGTAGACGGGGAAAAAGACGAAGGATATTACTAAAGATGAGGTATGGGACAAGAGAAAGAAGAAGAGACAATGACAGGATAGGCAAAATGCTGGTAGAAAAAGAAAAATGAGGAAGAAGAGAGAATAGAAAAAGAAGGTGAAGGAAAAGGAGACGAGGAAAGCAATGCTAAAAAGGAAAGGAGATAACATGAATGAAGGAAGACACTGGAGTGAAAAGATCAACAGAGAAAAGAAAAATAAGCTGAAGGATAAAAAAGTTTTGTTGGGGCAGTGATCACTAAAATTGTCTGAATTAAAACAAAAAACAAAGAAAACTAATAAACAAGCATGAATGCTGCCGGGCATAAACTTATGGACCAATTTAACTCAAATTTACATTGTAAATTGACCTCCCTCCACACTAAAAAAAACTATTTAGAGAACAAATAGAATGAGCAAAAAACAAAACGTTTTTCTATCATAAGGAATGAATGTTCAAATCTTCAGCTTCTACGCGTAATTCATATATACGTACAATGCCAGCCAGCTAGACTATCTCGAAAACTGAAGAATATATATTGACAGTTTTGGGGACAGTTTTTGGTGACGGAATCTGATAATGAAAAAAAAGAAAAAGAAAAGTATGAATAAGGAGAAAGATAAGAAGAGGTAAATGAAAAAATGGGATTGGGAGAGGTTGGGAATGAAGAAAGAAGGAAAGATTGAATGTTGTTAAAGAAATGAATAAATAAGGAAACAAAAGAAAGAAAGATGGAAACGAAAACAGAGACGAATGATCGAGGAATATACAGGTGTAAAGAGGAAGGAAGAAAGGTTAGAAAGGGACAGAGAAGGACGATAGGAAAGAAAGAAGAGAAGGAAATGAAAATGAAAGGAATGAGGAGAGAAAGGAATGAAGAAAGAAAAGGAAGGAGATACGAGAATGGAATAAGAAGAGATACAATCAGGAAGGGCGAATGAAAAACAGAAGAACCGAAGAAAAGAAGGAAAGCATGAATATTGTCTTGGTAAAAAAAGAAAACAGTAATCCATGATATCAAAATGGCTCCCAGTCCTTGAATTTCGTTTGCTTTATTCAAATTACATCATAGAAATCAACAAAAACTCGATTATCGAAATTTTTACCGACGGCCTTTTGCTAATTTGCCTAGAATTGCTAGATGCAGTGGTCGTCATAGTTGACGAACACGCAAAAATGATAAACTTTTTAACTTTGGTTTGTTGTTTCAGCAAAAAACCCCGAGAAACAAACCTGAGGACCTTAAGTTTCACTATAATGTAGTTTGGACATAGAGCTTTAAATAAATTGTATGTGGAATGTAAATTAATGGTTAATTTCATTTGTCCATTCAATTATTGATATACATCTTGATAATGATCGGATATTGGCATGTAATACTTCTTTAAGTCCAAGCAACAATATATATATATATATATATATATATATATATATATATATATATATATATATATATATATATGTACGTACACATACATACATATATATATATATATATATATATATATATATATATATGAAATGATCCATACCAGCATACAGTTTGCTTTCACATATAATCTGCATGCCTCGCAATGGTGCTAGTAAAGGATTTGGCTTTTTTTCCTTATCTCTGCAAATGACATTGATAGATTTAATTTAATTTCTCTTGAGAAACTAATTACATTAATCCTAATCAACTAATTGAACTAATTAGATCCGGATGGAAAAGGTATTTCGGAATCAATTTCTCCATTTATTTTTATATACCTTCAACTTTTCTTTTCGCCGATGTTCCTTGTTCCCCTCAACAGCACACACACACACACACACACACACACACACACACACACATATATCCCTATTCTGTCAGTAATGCTTGCATTTTCCTGACCAATGAAATACCTCAGTCTTCTTTATATTCATTGCATTGGATTTACGTCTTATACATTACGACAAATCATCAAAATTGCCCAAGTGGTGATTTATAAAAAGAATCTAAACCTTTTTTCACAAAAGATGAACACACACACACACACACACACACACACACTCTCTCTCTCTCTCTCTCTCTCACACACACACACAAACACACATATAATGCTCTTCCACAGGAATAGAGCACTCTGGTGGATGAGGGACTTCCATGTAAATAGATATATCGCTTAAATTCAGCCTTACTGACTGTCCAATTCCGTAGTCCAGAGGTTGGATATCGGACTACGGGTCTGAAGTCAAGGTTTCAATTCTGCCTCGCAGCACTGGATGGGATAATGGAAACTCAATAGCCACACTGAAGAGATGTAATACATCGAAATTGCTGTCTGTGAATGACACAATAATATATATATATATATATCGATAATCCTTGCCCTAATTCCTTGACCTTTTTCCTGATTTTCTATGCATTTATAAACGACGCAAAACGTTCAATCCCCATCAGGATTGAATGCAACATACTGGCTCAAAAGCAATATTATAAAACCGAAATTACTGATTAGGAAGAGAAATACATTTGAAATCATGCAAACAACTTGGATTGGATGATATGAATAAATGGTATGGGTAGAAACCAGAGAATATTTATCGAAAATGAAAATAATCAACTACTCTGGAATGATGAAATCCACATTAATTGTATCATCCAAGTCTGGATTTTATCTAGTGGTAAACTGAGAACAAAAGGGCCTGTAAAATCGTAAATCCCCAAAATATTTGACGCCATTGTACCATTAGGCATAGACCCCATATATGTCACAGTATTGCAACATATCTACGGATATAGCAGGCTACATGAAGACCCTGGTCCTTTTCAAACAGAAAAAAATGAGTTATACAACACCTGATGTTACCAGTTCACCAAGCTCTTTATAACGTTCCTTGATATCTTCCAAATCTTACACTTCGAAAACAAAGAAATCCAGGATAGACGGCGAATTCTCAAGTAAGATTTGCTGACAATATCTTCCTTTTTTATAAGACCTTTCATGGTCTCCAAATAATGCTAAACGAATCAAATGAAATGAGTCGGTCCCAGCATGAACATCAGCACAATAAATGTTATGTACAACAAACATGTTGAGAGAAATCAAAATCAAAAATGCAGAGCTGAAGAAAGTAGACCACTACATTTACCCAAGACAACGAAACTCCATGAAATCCTCAAAAGAAAAAGAAATCAAGTGAAGAATCACATGAGGCGGGCAAATTTTAGGTAGAGCAAGCTCAACCTTCCACAACAATGAATGTACTAGCCCTAAAAATAGTCTACAACCAATGTATCCTCCCGGTTGTCACCTATGGAGCTAGAATATTGAATATAACCTGAACGTTGACATCTAAACTGAGAACCACGTGCGCAAGAGAGAACCATGCTCAACATAAGATGAAAAGATTATAAAACAGCACAGTATATTCGAGAAAAAAACAGGAGTTCAAGATATCATAAAAGCCGTTAGAAGACTCAAATGACAATTGGATGGTCATGTCAGAATGGCGAATCTTGGGGAAAATCTGTGTTCAACGACAGATGCTAAAAGGTAGATGATGATGATGAATGATGAGACACACCAAGGTCCAACCAATTCGTCTCCTACTATTTCAGCCGTAGAGATAATTCCTTCGCCCCCACCTCAGTAACGCCTGCTCTTCCTTTGCAACCCAGCCCACACTTCATCTATCAATTCGGCCCATCAAACTTAGCTCGACATTGAGAAGAACAACATTGAATTCAGTTTTCGAATACTTTCTAGCTTATTCCAAACTTTGTAGTCTAATATCACGTTTCAAACACTTTTTAGCATGATGGAGAATTCGGGATCGAGATGATTTTGGACACGTTACCTCGATCAACTTTCTTGAATATAGTTTCGCTGCTCAAGGTTGTTTGCTTCTAACAATACGCTCAATTCAAGACCTTTTGCGCTGTGTTAGTATCTTAGACTTGCCTTTTTACTTGGTCTTTCACTCAAATGCAATAACGTCTTCAACTGTTCACTATTTGAAGGATCCTGTTGAGCATTTCTGCTAATTCAAAGGTTTTACTGCCTTCTTCAAGTTATGTGATGATGGAAATCTTTGTCAAGTTGTGAGAAATCACTTTTATGGCTCATATCTTTATAATTTTGCAGTTCTCACCAAAAATTATAGGCACCCTTAAAAATGCAAGGCTATGACGAAAATGTCTTCTGTTTAAAATTACAAATAAAAAATAAATACCCGCGCAAAATTGGGCATTGTTGGTCAAAATTTACCTTAGAAAACTCCCCAAACACTTGTTTTTTGAAAAACTGTTTCAGGTGGTGCTTAGTGGTGGACTCTTGCAAACTTTCGAAGTTGTAGCCCCCAAAATGCGACCAGAAGCACCTGGTGTCACCGACGGACACGCGCACACACACACACGCTCACGTGCGTGTACACACACATACATAGATGAACAAAGTTGCCCACTTGGCAGGCTGGTCAGACGGTTGATTTGTGGGGCTAATGTGGTTCGATTTGAATTATGATTATGGGGGGGTGGGGAGAAAAGCTGGTCTGGTTTATCACCCAAAAGAAACTAACACGTGACCAACATCATTTGGCAGCATGATGTTTTGGGGGTGATCAATTGAGAAATTGGAAATGAAGGTGAACTCAAAATAAATTACTTTTCTCGATTTTTGTCGTCACTAATCAAAATGTTTAAGATTCGAAACAAAGTGAACTGTATTAAGACAATCTATTTTGGCAACATGCTGTGTTATGGGTGATCAATTTAGAAATTGGAAAAAAATACTCCTCTCACCTTTTGTTGGGCAGTAATCATTAAAGAATTCTAAATGAGGGAAAAAAACAACAACCACAAAAAGCAAACAAGTATGAATGCTACCGGACCCAAAGTGAGGGACCAATTCGACATAAACTTACATTGAAAATGGAAACCCCAAGTTACAACCTATTTCTAGGCAGAGATTTAAAAAAAAAGTTTTTTCCAGACCTAATAAGGAGTAAATATATAAAGTTTCAGTACGTGTACTTAAAAAGTAAAAGCTTGACTAAAATACATATGAGAAATGAAAAGTTAGCTAGTTTATTCAATTTCAAAAGCAAAAAGATTAACAAAACAAATATAGATTAAATTATCCGGTGTTAAGATACATCAAAAATAGTTTCTACTGTTCCTCTCGGAATGTAATTTAATCGTAACAAAACATCTGTAATAGGTAAGATTATGTCGCTGGCTGATTAAATTTGGCCAAGTTTGAATGGCTAAAATGAATTACATTCCTTTTTAGAATAGTTATTTGGTACGTTTGAAACTACCTATACAAACATCGATAAATAATTTGGAAATTAGAAATACTAATCCAAAACCTACTTACTAAGCTTAACCCCAAACCTACCCGAGAACATTAACTCTCATTCTATCTACTTACCTGAACACCAACCCCACCGACTAACTCATAACTCAGAACCTACCTACTAATCCTTACCCCAAACCTACCTATTAACCATAACTACATGCCGTATTGGCTCTAAATTGAACGGTAATTTTAGATCAACAGAAAAAAAAAATCTAGCCATTTTTCAACTATTCAAAATGGCCAGTAAAGTCTCGATCACCTTCTTTAGAAAATATTGACATAATGTTTAATTTTACTTATTCGAAACAATAAACAAAATAAGGATAAAAAGTAGAATTCAGAGCCTTTTAACGGCATCGATAGAATCATGTGATGAAACAGTAGAATAAAACTAAAAAATAAACACACTCAATCTAAACGAGGATTGTGTGAATAAATAAATAACTACCAATGAAGGCGGGAAAATGAATCTTCCGGGTAGATCAGATTTGGGTACTCGTAAACCTTGTGCCAAGAAGACTTTTGGATATCTAGTATTTTCATCAAAACTATACCTTACCTCAACGATACCAGCGTAGAACTTATTTCTGAGAAATTGCCGAAGTGTGGAGAAATACAGACTCAACCTATGCATATAATAAACAGGGTGGCCTTTTCTGTTTTTCGGTTGGACATGGCTGCGCAGAGGGCATTTGTAGAGAGAAACAGCATCCCTACTAATGGTGGCCTAGATCAAAATTTGGACATCCTGTATTTTTATCAATACTATACCTTACCTCGACCAGACATAGTCATACCAGCGTTGGACTCGTTTCTGAAGCTCCTTTGGGACATTGTGGGATTGCATGTAGAATTTGGCACCGTCCTGAAATTGAAAGAATGTTGGATATTTTAGCAAAGGTTACTCCCTAAGTAAGATGTGTCACGCAATCTATATCTCTGGACAGCAATATAAACTCCCGATAGTCACGTATGGAGGTGAAACAAGGAAATTGACGGAAATATTGATCCTTAAACTGAAAACCACTCAGTGAGCAGAGAATCATGCTGAACATCACCAGGATGGATCACAAGACAGAACAGCACATTAAACAGAAAAAACAAAAAGAAAAGAAAGAAAAGATATCATAGAAATCATTAGAAGAACTCAAGTGGTAATGGGCTTGCCAGACGGCGCTGGATATCACGATCTTAGAGACCATATGCGTAAATGCAGTCAGCAAAATACGAGATGGCTTGACAAACTAGTCATGTTCAGAAAAAATGGGCCCTGCAACGCCCATGACAGACAGGTCTGGCGAATTTCGGGAAAGATCTACGTCCAACTGCTGCTGATGAAGCAAAAACACATTTGCTACTCCCCCGATATCTGCAAACTTCTCACTGGAAACACAAAAATCCTCGAAAACTCTTCCGAAATAAAAAATACTCCAAATATTAGAAGCAATTCGAATTAAAACAAAACAGTTTCAAAAAAACAGAATCACACATGGGATAGGTGCCAACATTGTAAAATACTGTTTAGCTCAATGGTTAAGAGCGACAGTACGTTGAAGCAGCTATCTTTTCGGTTGTCGCCCTATATCTTTAATTGGTTATTCTATTTACTATTTACTTACTATGTCTTGGCCAAGTGACCAATTCTCTAAGGTCAATTGAAATGAAGTTTCAAATAATTTGAGGCATTCATAGATATTCTTTCGGGTTATATATACATTTTTATCTTACTTGTACGCGTTATGAACGACAGTGCAGACATTGACAGTAACTGAACAAGATAAGACAAGAAGGATTGATCTGGTTATCTAGGCTTTTTACTTTCCATCAGGATGTTTGCCTCAGTGGTTAAGAGCAACACAAAGTTAAAGCGGCTGTCTTATCGCAGGCTCGATTCCTTCCTTCACTTATTTATTCTATTCAAGAGTGTCTCATTCTCTGTGTAACCACGGGAGGTAGTTTTAAAAATTCAAATAATATGACATATTCATAGATATTTTGTCGGATTATGTATCCATCTGGTAATAAAAATTATATTAATTTATGATAAGATCAATTCATACACACACACACAAATATATTTATATGTGAGTGTGTGTGTGTGTGTGTGTGTGTGCGTCTCCATAAGCTAACCCTACTTAATTTTACACGAATATTTTGATCAAACTTAGAATACAAAAACCTCGAACAAATTGATAATCGTTACATTTAGTTGCATCAAAATACAGGAGATACAGAGCGGATATGATTGGAACTTTCCAAATCCTAGAGAACAGCATTAGATCAATAAAGACTGCAAATGTCCTACAAGTCCGAACAAACAAACGAGTTAAGTGTTATGCATTCTCATGGGCATGACCACAAATTGAAAATCCACCGAAACAGGAATTCGTGGTCATTTCTCTTTTGCTGAAGTCATAGAAGGCTAGAACAGATTATTGAAGTCTACAGTATCAGTAGCTCTGTTTAAGCAGAGACTGATAAATGCCTAGAGAGTTTAACTAAACCGGCCTTATGCCTTATATGTTCTCTAATTACTAAACGACCCCTATCTTTAGCATCTAGAATAAATGAAAATTAAAAACTTGGTACAATCTAAAAGGTAACTCAGAAATGACCAAAATGAATACTCCATCAAAGGGCAATTACTGGCTGGATTAGAGAAATAAGAGAAATAATTAAAAGGATTATACCAGTAGTTTTTCGAATTCTTGTCGACTTGCATTTCTATTTGTAATGACGTTTCCAACTTGGCCTGAAAGAAAGAAAAGAAAGGAGAATATCAGAATTAGGAATTACCTGTTCCAGAATAACGGAACGAATGGTTCACATAAATTAAAAGAAGACCTCCAGCGAAATAATTACAAATCGAAACAGTTCTGCTGCACAGACATATACATGCACGGCATGATACAAGGGCTCTGGGTGACTTGGATGATCAATCTCTCCATTTTTTCTTAACTCTTGGGTAGCAAGTCATATATATATATATATATTGTGTCATCTACAGACAGCTGTTTCGTTGTATTACAACTTTTCAATGTGGCTATAGACTATCCATTATCCCATCCAGTACCACGAGGCAGGATTGACACCTTCGCTTCAGACCCGGAGGCCGGTATCCTACCTCTGCGCTAGGGAACTGGACGGACAATTAAAACGATATATTTATTTTTAATCATATTCCCCATCCACCAGAGTGCTCTATTCCTAAGCACTGCCACACATGCATACACACACACACACACACACATATACATATATATATGTGATTACAATCAGAAGACCTTGTTGTGTACAAAGGAGAAATCTAAGATTATGTGACATTCTGTCAGTTCATCGTAGCTTCTTCAGAGAAAAAAGGTTAATGGAAATACAAGAAACTGTCTGTTATATACTTGCATTTCCTTCACATTTCTTTTCTGGACAAGCAAAGTTGGACTGGCGAAACGTCAAACAAACTAAAAAATCTCATTTGTACACAAGGTTTTCTGTATAGTCATTTCATTCTAATGAATTGTCATTTCGTTCTCATAAAGTGGGATGAATTATGATCCACATCAACTCTCTTTTCATATATATATATATATGTATATATATATATATATATATATATATATATATATATATATATATATGTTTGTATTATGGATGTGAAGTGATCTGACAGAATGTTGTTGAAGATGACAATTGGAAAGTGAAGTGAAAAACTCAAGAGATAAGTGTTGCATCTCAATTTCTTTCGAGAGGGGAGATATATATATATCCGTATAGGTGAAAGTGACATTTGGTTTGAAATGAGATGCGTCTGTGAGAGGTGGGGTCAGAGGGTGTTTGTCTCCTGTCTCTATGGGTGTTTGACTTGTCTTAGATAAGGACATTGAAAGGAGAGGAGAGGGGACAAAATGGTCATTTCTCAGGAAAATAATTCTTTTTCTGATTTTTCTTTATTAAGAAACTGAGAGGTGGTGTCTAGCATTTAATGGATAGGTGTCGGTATATGTGAGGCAGGGTAGAAGTCGGGTAGTGTTTACATCTAATCTTTGGTTGATGCTGGATGAGGCTTTTTTTTTCTTAAAGGGGTGGTATACAATGCTTGTACCATTTTTTGAATGGACTGTTAGCTGTTAGCCGGTTCTTTGTTTGTTAGTGTTGTAATGTCTTGTATCTATGTGATTCTGTTTTAAAATCAATTCATCTAGAGGGTTTACAATCTGAAAGTGAAAGTGAAAGTGAAACAGAATGTACAATCTGTAATGTGCCATATATATATATATAATTATATATATATATATATATATATATATATATATATATATATATATATATATATATATATATAATGCATGAAGATTTTTTTCAATAGCTAATTACAGATTGTACATTCTGTTTCACCGAAAAAAGATTTCCAAATGAACAATTAAAAGATATTCTAATCTTTTTTCACGTGAAACAGAATGAACAATCTGTGATGAGCAACTAAAAAAAGTTTTTTTATAACTGCTCTACTAATGGTATTGAGCATTCCTTTGAATTAACATCTACTGAATACACTTATTCATGTACACACGTTTGTTGCACATTCGATTATTGTTTTCCTCATGTATATACATATGATTATAAATTGCATTACATTATATTGAAATTCTTATTCGAAATGATCTTCCGTCATTACACGGTTGATGTATCACTTGACCTAGACAACGTAAATAGAATGAACAAAGAAAATGGAGCTGCAACAGGAATCTTTTTTTAAATTGTTTATTTGATTCACGTTGTCTAGGCTAAATGATATGTTAACCATGTGAAGACAGGAAATCATTCCAAATACGAGTTTTAATATAATATGACGCAATTTATAATCATTCCGTCGAATCATGTATCCATTACTCAATACATATACATATGCCTCCAGCAGCCCTGACAACAAAACTCACCCACAATGCATAGCCCCTGGCAGTGGACTCTGGTTCCACATGGTATATTTTGATACACACTCACACAGCACACACCATTGATGATGGGAAGAATCCCGAAACATGTATGGACTATTGACATATAAGGATTAATAAACCTTACCACCAGACACTTCACTCCCGAGTCTGTCTCTCTCTCTACAGTACACATTATTTATATCTATATCTATATATCTATCTCTCTCTCTCTCTCTCTCTCTCTCTATATATATATATATATATATATATATATATATATATATGTGTGTGTGTGTGTGTGTGTGTGTGTGTGTATAAGATATGTAATGGTATAAGTATTTGACAATACGAATATATATATACATATGCGTGTGTTTGTGTGCTAATTATGTTTAGGAACTTAATTTTTTGAGCGGACCGAATCATTTACGATAGTAAGCAAAATAACTGCGATGATTAGAAGATAAAAGAATGTGTTTGTGACTGATTTTTTTAATTTCATACATAAAAAACAAACTATTCGGTCCAAGCAAAAAATTAGTTCCTAAACTGTCTTTCATTATTCGTACCCCCCCCCCACACATATATATATATATATATATATATATATATATATATATATATATATATATATATATATATATATTAAGCAACTCTGTCTTCCATTCTCCTATCAGCTCCACTTGTCCATCTATCTATCCGCTTAGAACGGATTAATTCTAGCCATTATCTCCAAAAATGGCATCTTAATCGTCTGTCTTCAGCGTCACAATCTTTCCTTCTCACTTTAGCGAAGACAATCATATTAAATTGAGTTGTTTACAAAGTCATGATCGCTTAAACCTCGTTTGTTTTCGCAGCCATCGCGCCTCTCCATACGTCCAGTCTTTTCCCTCCTTCCCACTCCTCCATTGAGATTTCCCCGCCCACGGACGAATATTAGCCATTTCTTCACGCATCAAAGGTCGTTGCAGCCACTTAAGCAGCCCTGATTACACTGCTTTATTAAATTTCGTTTTATTTTTTTGCGTATTTATTACGGTTATTTACTTTGCCATCTTATCTTGGAGGTGCGAATGGCAGACAATGAAATCAGAGACCTGAGTTCAAACAACGGCTGGGACTGTTCATGATCATTTCACATTAATACCATTGGGAAAGGCATCGATCTATCTCTTCTCCACCACCCCAGCTATGGGTAAAATATCAGGTTAGACTCTGTAGGCTTGGGGAGACAACACATCTAAGAAAAAGGATAACTCTGATTCCAAACTAGAGAATGGAGCCCTCTGAAGGCGATATGACGTTTTTCCCGTATCTCCTTCGACCAAGTTGATGCTAGACGTATTGTTCACTGTTTTTCTCAGTGAGACCGAAACCAGGATTCTGACGAACGGGCATCCCCAGAATCTCCATACACTTCACCAAGGCTGGAAGGGGCATCCCATTGTCTTTAGACACAGAACGGAGGCCATTCAATCTTGTTTTTCTATTTGCTTCCTCCTTTGGCTCTCTTATTTCTACTTTCTCTCTTTCATTTCTTCTCTTTTAGCACCCCACTCGCGACTTACAAACATGTAAACAGCATTTTTTTCTCTGTGAACCACTGAAAATACTTTTTCTCTGAGAAAGATGGCTGGCCCCAGTCGGAATGCATCGAAATACGCCCACAGAATAATAAAGAAATCTATGTAACTCCTATCTTTTGAGTCTTCCTCTTTACATCCTAATTCTTATTTTCATCTACACACACATATATATATATAGAGAGAGAGTGAGATGAACTATTATGAATGAAATGAACTCGGAAGTAAAATTATATGGAGACTCTCTCAGTTAATTAACTAATTGACAAAAGTAATCATTTTGTATGCTGTACGTATTCCAAGAAGGTTTCCCGTAATCAATAGCATGTGTATACTTTTTTGTGGTTAAAAGGCTAGGTTACCATAGATAACAAATTTTACATTTAATGTTCGTCTTTGGAAAGTTAGATGATATTCCTTAGCAGGCCAAAATAATATGTCTTATGGGTATCAAGACTGTTTTCTGCACATGAAGAAAAATATGGTAGTTAGGTTGGACCTTTTGATAAGATTAATAGCAGAGGTTGTGGGTATTTATGAGGTTGTATTAGTTAAGTGGAATAGGTATTCTCAAGAATTGGTTGTCGTGTTTTCTGGGAATCAATCTTGGTAATTGTCGGGTGCTGAGCTTGTGAGGTTGTTAGTAAAGTAATATAGAATCCTTGAATATATATATATTTGTATAAATATATATATCGTATAAATGTATTTATTCATTAGAATTAAACAAGCGCTTGAGTGTCTGTATGATAAGTTTACTTTAATATTCAAGACTTGTCAATTTAAATTCGTAAATCAGTCTACTTGCAATCAGATGGTCATGATTTTAAATCATGGTAACATATATGAATTTTACATATTAAAATTAAGGGTGTAAAAACCATTTTATACTCTTAATTTTTGCTTATGTTATTATTGTTAAGGTAGTAAAATAAAGTCAACTTCAGTTTTTGAGTTTAACAAAAAGGGACTTCAGCTGCATTGACAGAAAGTCAGACACAACGTTGCTTTGAGGTTTGCTCGAAACAATGATGATCCATTTCTATTTTGTTATATTACTGGCAACATTTTTTTTTATAACGTGTAGGTTGAAAGCTCGAAAACATATTTTGTTTAATAAGGGAAAACAAAACAAATGCATCAGATGAAAGAATATTTCCGACCCAAATAGCATTTTGAAGTCGATCAATCAAATTGCATTTTTGATGTTTGAAAGATTTTTATGGGAGAAAAATTCAAGAGATAATTTCCTTCTTTATAGGTCAATTTTTTTGCACAGTTTGTTCTAAAAAATCAATCAATAAATTCAAAGGCAATTAGACACCGTCAAGGAAAACTGTCATCGAAAATATCAACATAAGTTTTTTTTCAATTTTAAGCTGGTCTGGCTGACTGGCTATTTATGTATGTACAGCACACACAGGCCACACCACTGGAGCTAGAAGACAGAAAGTATCAACATTTACTCATTATTATGTTTAGAAAAAGAATGTTTTTCAGCTTTTTGAAAATATCCCCAGCAAAATGGGTTTTTGTGGTGGGTTCAATTTACAATGTATGTGTGTGCGAAATTGGTCCCTTAGTTTCCATCTGGTAGTATTCATGGTTGTTTTGTTCTCTTAATTCGGACATTTTCTTCATGATAACGGCCCAACAAAATGCAAGAAAGCAACTCACGTTCATTGATCAACCCTTTTCCAGTTTCTTAATTGATCATCCCGACACAGCATACTGCTAAAAGACGTTGGTCATGTGACAGTTCATGAAGAGTAACTGTAAGACTCATTCTCATTTAGATTTGCTTTTGATAACGTCGTCAAATTCCTAACGTACTCAACTCAGCAGATCGATCATTAATAGCGTTAGAAGTTATCAACTAAAAAAGTGAATATTCACACACATATACATGTTCGTGTACGTGTGTGTATGAGCGAAATAAAATTCTGAAGAAATTATTTGTAAACAGATATTTCAGAAAATTGGATGGCTGATAACCATAGTGGGTAGGTGCAACACTGAAAAACGAGAGAAGAAGAGTCTCTACCGCAACCAAGATTCTTTTCTTTCAACCTGAAGCGACGATAGACTTAATATCAAATGACTTACAAAACCCAGAATGGTCAGGTTAAGATCTCTGAGAATTCAGTCAAAATCCAGAGTTGACTGTTTCTACCGTAACAATCTTCGCCGGATTAGAAAAATAAAAAATGAACTCACATACCGTGCTTTGATATCACGATTAACTGAATTGTACGTTTAGTTTCTTACCGACTGAGCTAAATTGTCAAGCCTTATGTATCAACAAAATGTATCTTGCAGATAAGCCAGGGCTAATAAAAATACATTTATCGCAAAATTATTATTATTAGTTATTTGTTATGTATATACAATACAAAAACTGCAATAATCATCTTCTGTTGGAATAGGAGTTGGAAAGGGGTTTGACACTGAAGCAGCCTGGCCTGTTTTTCTCTTAAAAGAATCCAGACTTTTAAAAGTGATCAAGTCAAAATCAGAAATTTTCAGATTATATAGTCATCGAAATATTGATTCAATAATCAGAACATGGATGGAATGTAGAATTAAGACATCTCCAAATAGAGAAAAGATTATTGTGAAGAAATAGTCACGTTTCATCCTCGAACCTCCATCTTTTGATTTGGGGTTGAGGTCCCAGAAAGGATGACAAGCAAATTTTTTTTATTGTTTTACCGTTGATGTTCACAGCCTTTTTTTGGCCTCGATATGGATGTTCAATTTTGACATCTGATGAATTCTAAAATTTTATTATTCACTTTTTTGATGAGCTAACAGACTGAAAAATCGCCTCGCACTATTCTTTCCAACTCTTTCTATTGATCTGATGTCGCTTAGGTGAAAATTTTATTATGATATCATCAGAACATGGAATTATATTTTTCTCCACAGAATACAAACAACTGATTTTCTTTTTACCACGATATTCATCATCATTCATCATCATCAGTCTTTCAACATCCATCGTTGGACATAGACCTTTCCCAGGATTTGCCACAACTCTCTATCATGGGTGTTGCGGAGCCAGTACATCCTGAACTTGTCTAGCTCGTCTCTCCATCTAATATTCTGCCGGCTTCGGTTGCACATGTGATCTTGGGGGATCCATGTCGTGAGTCATGATGTCCATCGGTTGTCCATCACTCTTGCAACATGGCCAGCCCACCGCCATCTGAGATTTTTAATGGATTCTATGATGTCCCAGACTCTTGTCTTTCCTCAGATGTACTGTGCTGTCTTGTGGTCTCTCCATGTGAGTCCCAGAATAATTCTTTCATGTGCACGTTGCATGGTTCTCAATTTGCGGGTCTGTCTCTTGGTTAGATTCCATGTTCCAGCTCCATAAGTGACTATTGGGAGGATGCATTGGTTATACACCCTTCTCTTTGGGATTTATGTTACCACAATATTAGCTCTACATAAATATTTTTCAGGGGAAAGGGTTCTAAAGGTGGGAACTTTGAAAGGAAAGGCTGTCTAAAGGAAGGAGTTTTTTGAAGGAACTATCGGACTAACACATCTATGGTCTGACTTCCAGGCTTGTTAAGATTCAGCTTTAAAATCAATACTTGTGAAGATTTTGAAATCTGAAGGATGTGCTGGCTTGTAATGGTTGAGAATAACTAATTTATATTCATTATCTTTTGACTTCAAAGAGTTTTTCGGACGATTAAACTCCTTGTTACTTGCGTTGTACACACGACGTTTTGAAAAGTCATGTTAGCAACAAAAATAACCAGAAACATCGTCCAAAAAACTCTTTGAATGTTAATGACACTTCTTGAAACTATAAACAGTATCATTTGAACTGTCACATAAATTTTAATGTTGTGCTCTTCATTTGAAACATCGAATTTTCTTTCTGAAGTATTTTTTGCAGGGTTAGTGATTTTTGACTCTTATCAACAGAAATGGAGGTTGATTCCATTAAATTGAAAGTCGGTTAAGACATCTCTCATAAGAGTTGGGGATTGGCAAATATTTCATCATTTTTGATTTAGCTTCGTTTTGCTAACTTCGTTATTTGCTTTCTTTTTTTGCTTTAAATAATCTCATATTTCATGCATTCATTTTTATTATTGTTCAAAGGTCTCTACTTCTTTCCACCGTGATAGCATCAACTACAACCACAATCTTCACCTAATTCAGGGCAGTTAACTCTTCACGGTTTGTCTGTGTTGTCACACTAAGCCGAACCGACACGTAAAATGAACATTACCTCCACAGTGATTTGGAATGACGTCTGAGTGTTCTGCACGCGACTCCTTTTCAGATTGAGCTGAATTGACAAGTCTCATATATCTAAGAAAATTTATGTGAAAAATACGAAATAAAAACATTTATAAACTTTCCCTAATGCAATTTGAAATCATAACCAAGAGATTGATAGCCAGCTCTCTTACCGACTGAGCCAAACGGACAAGACTTGTATATGTATGAATTTATTTTCATTTATACAATAGAAGATTTTAATAATCATTTTTAGCCCAGCTAACAAATCGACATCACTACAGCGTTTCTGTGACGTTACATAGAATTTTTGTAACCTTACATTAATTTTTCTTTGTTGTCTATCTTATTATGTCTAGAAAAACGTTTTCGTCTTTATTCTTCCCTCACCGGCTCAATTGAAATGTAAGTTTTTGCTGAAATAGTCCCTTGGTTTATGTCTGTTTTTTTTTTCTTTTAAATCCAGACGTTTCAGTTATCATTGTTCAACAAAATACGAGAATTAGCTTACGTATTGATAAACCCTTTTTTCCAATTTTTTTATTTGCTCACTCCAGTGTTGACGTTTTTTATTGGGTAAATAACCAGAACTATCATTTTATCATCTTCGATGCAGGCCAAAATGTATCATTCATAACCTATTCTTTTCTGTGTATTTTCTAGCAAAGCTTAGATAACCATTTAATGGGGAACTTTTTCAGAAAAACAAACATGCTGATGACAAATAAACAAGAAGACTAAAAACGCAGAGCTGAAAAAGTAGACAACTACATCTAACTTGGATAACAAATCCCCACGAAACCCTCAGAAGAATATGAAATCAGGTAAATAATCACTCTAGGTTGGCAAGCTCAACAATCAAGAACAGGAAAAATCCCATCAAAAGGGTATCCAACCAATGTATAGTCCCGATAGTCACCTATGCAGTCCTGTACAGGGATATTCATGCTTAACATGGAGATAATACAATACAGTATATTCGAGAAAAAACCCTAGGAGATATCACAGAATCCATTAGAAAACTCAAATGGCAATGGGCAGGTGGATGTTGCAATAATGTGAGACAACCAGCATGGATCACCATTCACATAGGAAAGAGTGACCAACGACAAACAAGATGACGAAACAAACTAGACAAATTCAGAAAGTATCGGCGCCGCGAAGCCCATGTTTGAGAGGTTTGGTGAATCTTGAGAAAGGTCTATGTCCAACTAGGGATACCAAAAAGCAGATGATGATGATGGATGATAAGGATTTACTAGGACTGTACCTGTTCCAAGTGTGCATATTTAGAAGGGGTTGGACTTTATCGTTTGTTGGGCAGCCATAATTGTCATGTAAAATAATTTTCCGTCTGCAATCCGAAACTACCGCTTTGATGTATTATGCAAAATCATTAAAAACCAAGTCCATTTATTCCGGGAGCATTGGGTCCTAGGGTTCTGGAACCAATGAATTATTCGAAGGCGTTTTGAGCTGCCTCCTTGTTGTTGAAGACCTTGCAGGAAATGGTCTCAATGCTGGAAAATGCTTGTTGCGTGAAGTATAGTTTCGTAGCCTAATTTATCAGTTCCTGTAGGGGTCGTTGTGCGATATTCGAAGTTGTTTGATTTTCATTCGGGGTCATTGCTTTTCAAATTTCGTACAAATGTTGAATGGTTAACGTTGAGTTTCTCTTGAACCTTTTGAGTTGTCTTGCATTGGTTTGCCCAAGTAATGGCCTTCAATTGGATGCCGTCAATACAGGAGAACGTCTACGTCTTCAAGGCTCTCTTGTTTTTTTCCCAATTCTATATGTTCTGCTATACGATCTTGATGGTCCCATGACTAAATACTGTTGGTGTTGCAAGCAGTTTCCGCTGCTTTACGTCCCAGTCTGAACCCAGACAACAAAATTGATCGAATTTGATTCTTTTTTCGAACTTTGATATCAGAAGATCGGATAAATCAGAACAAAAAGCGATAAGAATACGTTCTGCTTGAATAAATAGAGCAAAATTATCTCTTTGAAATAGTGTATACCATGAAAATAGTTAAATGATGAAAGTTTTAGTCGATGGTTTTCAATTAAGAAATAAACCCCGGAAGAAAGAAAAGGAACAAAAATTAAAGACGGCGAAAAAGCGAAAGAAAGCAACAACAACAAAAAAAGAGTATATGCAGTGTAGTGTGAGTGAGAGAAATGGTAACAGAGAGACTGGAGGAAAGAAACGAAGAGAACAGAAACAAGGATGGAACAAAAAAGGTTGGAAAAACGAAGAAGAAGAAGAAGAAGAAGAAGAAGAAAATGAGATGAGAAAAGGAAATGAACAAAGAATGAAACAAAATGATTAAAATTAGCGAAAGAAATAGAAAGATGTAAAAGAAGGGAAAAAAAACAAACAAATAATTGGATGGAGATGAATAAATAAACGGGTCTGGTTAGTCCCTCAATTGAAATTGTACCGTGACCAAAATCTTTTGGCAGTGTGCTGTGTTGGGGGTGATCAATTGAGAAATTCGAAAAAGGGGTGAGCAATGAATAAGTAATTTCTCTCGCCTTTTCGGACAGTAATCATAGAAAAGTCTACCCCCTCTCCGCAAAAAAACATACACGAAAAAAACGAAAACAACAGCAACAGCAACAAAAAAAAAAAACAATAAGCGAATGCAAATCAAATAAGGATCTGTTTCTCGTAAACTGAAAACCTATTCAGGAGGTAAGGATTTTCAAAAAATAAAAAAAAGATAAAGAGTTTCAAGTTTAAATTATCAGACTCCTAGCTTCACTGCTGCGGTCTGTAGGCGTAATATATGCATACATAGCCAGCCGGTCGAACTTCAACACTGAAGAAACCTATGTTGACAATTTCGGTTGACAGCCTCAAATAAAAACAAGGAAGAAAGAAGAAGAAGAAAAAAAGAACAAAGAACAAAGAACAAAAGAATAGTAAGAAAAAAAGGAAGAAAAAAAAAGAAAGGAAAGGAAGTCATAACAAACATTTTCCAATTCAACTCAGTCAATAAGACAGCCTCCTGAAAATAAGTTGGCCATGAGCCCACATCACAGTACGAGTATGCAAATTTTACATATGATCTCTTGCTTCTAATTTTGGTTAAGATTGTTTTTGTTGTTTATATTGTTACGAGAGGAAAGTGAAGTCAACTTTTTTGGAGTTAGATTACAAAACATGCTGTATGATTTGATTTGTCGATGATTTTTTGTGTGAACGGCAGGAAGAAAGAAATTGGGAGTTAAAACTGCAGCCGTATCTAAGGGGGAATTCGGAAGAAAAAAACTTTTTAATGAATAAATAATAAGGAGTAAATGTTTAATCTTTCAGCCCTTTTGCTCTGTTGGTGTGGTCAGTATGCCTGATCAGTTAGCCAGAGAGACTAGCTTAAAAATAGAAAGAAACCTACGCTGACAGTTTTGAAAAAAAAAAAAACAAACAATGAGAAAGATGTCACTAACAAATACAAAAGGCATAAACCAGGCAAAATCAAATTTTAGAATTCCACAGAAA
Source organism: Thysanoteuthis rhombus (assembly GCA_963457665.1). Classification (NCBI taxonomy): domain Eukaryota; kingdom Metazoa; phylum Mollusca; class Cephalopoda; order Oegopsida; family Thysanoteuthidae; genus Thysanoteuthis; species Thysanoteuthis major. The sequence goes on along the minus strand of OY735242.1, from coordinate 36,492,198 downwards.
ATGATAAAATGAGAGAAAAAAAAAACTGAAAAAAACCCCAAAAAACAAAAAAACAAATTCAAAGCCGGAGGTGAATTGTGTTCATCTCAAACAAGGCGCCTTTCGTCTTTGGACGAACAAAGCCAATAATCCCGTAGAGAATGATGGCTATAAAATCTCTTGACACAAATATCTTTAAATCCCCTCCCCAGGGGCTAAAACATTTCCTGGTTATGCTTAATCCAATGCCTTAAGCTTTGGGTTTCCATTCTATTTCTGAGTTTTATTTAGCAGATTCAATTTGCAAATCGGTTGAGCAGCCATGTTGAAATCTCATTGACTCTTACCGCCATTTTCTGACCCTAATTCATATTCAATTTTTATTCTGTTATTCTGTTGTTTGGTTCTCCCTACTGACATTCTGTTTAGCTGTCTCGAATATCCATGTATATATATATATATATATATATATATATATATATATATATATATATATATATATATATATGTATATAGTGTGTGTGCGTGTGTGTGAAAAACTTGTCTATCACGCAATAGAAACCACCTAAACATGGGCGCAGCCTAATCAAATTTGGCATGCATACTCAATGGACCTATAGGAAGGTTATATCTATCTATCTATCTCTCTATCTATCGGTCTATCAATCTATTTATCTATCTGTGCGTGCACATGTGTGTGTGTGTGTGTGTGTGTGTGTGTGTGTGTGTGTGTGATCCTTCCATGAGATTGTCTATCACGCAATAGAAAACATAGTTTAAGCTCGACCAAATTTGGGATGTATATGTAGTGGACATAAAGGAAGGTTTCGTGCATATATATATATATACATATATATGTATATATATATATATATATATATATATATATATATATGTGTGTGTGTGTGTGTATATATATATACATATATATGTGTGTATATATATATATATATGTATATATATATATGTATATATATAAATATATATATATATGTATATATGTATATATACATATATATATATATATATATATATATATATATATATATATATATATGTTTGTGGTTATGAATGTGTGTGTGAGAGAGAAAAAGAGAATGAATTGTCCATCTGTTTGTCTGAAATACAAATCACCTAAACATTGGCGAAACCAAATCGAATTCGACCGTGGAAAAGGTCATAAATGTAAATGATTTTTAGATTTTGAGAAAGAAAAAACTTTTGCTTTTTCGATACTCCAGATATTTGAATGAAACGTAGACCAAGGGTTAACGATGGTTAGAGTTTTTGCAAATAAAGTATAAGGATCTTTCAATCCAGATATGTACTTGAGGATCTTTTTTTTTTTGGTTTTTTGCAATTGGAATCACTTGATCATGGACGTAGGCCAACTATATTTTGCATACATTTTCCCTGAAGCCTGCTGTTGATTTTCCAAATGAGTGACGATTCAATAGATACATTGCTCAGATTCATGATCTTTTATCTCATGTTGAGACAAGCAGAATAATATCATAGATTCTATCTCGTCAAAAGTCTAGGCCTTCTGCATGAAGTATCTTAAATTCCCGACCTACACATGGGTTTCGATATATATATATATATATATATATATATATATATATATATATATATATATATATATATATATATATATATGCATTATTAAGATATGGATATTTGATCCGACAGAATGATTATAAATTGCTTTATATTGTACTGAGACTCTTATTTGAAATGATCCTTCATTTCACGGTTAATGTATCACTTAGCCTGGACAGCGTAAATGTTTGTTCTATTTCAAACAAGTGTTTCAATATAAAATGACAGGAAGCCGTCTTAACGTTACGCTGCTTTAACTATTGAGGTAAACAGCCTGTTGGTATATCAGAGGCTTCCACTAAAAGCAATAGGCATATTCCCCAAGTATAAGCGAGATGATAGTTCCAATAGCGTTTCAAATAAAAAATAACGCATTTATAATTATTCTTTCGGATTATATATCCATTTCTTTATGATAATGTTGATAATGATAATGATAATAATAACAATAATAATGATAATAATATTAGTGATATAAATATATATATATATATATATATATATATATATATATATATATATATATATATATATATATATATATATATCATTTGAATCGACTAATTGGAAAACTTATAATTACTTTAATGTATCTTATTTCCAGTCATACAATTCGTTACACTAAGGACATATTTACCTTAACCCACACAAGGAAAGAATATGATACTAGGTGGATTTGTCATAGAGATACCATACACGTGAGCATGTGGGTAGGGACTCCAAAAAATTATCCTGAGACTCTTGAACATGGCTTCACAAAGCAATACTATGCTTGATGGGACAAAACACTAAGCAGCTTGGAATTAAGTGATAATTCTCACATAGTTGTTGTTGTCATGGGAATCATGCAACGTCATCATGTTTTGGCAGTATCATGTGACTATTATTTATGATTATTTCATGTATATATATATATATATATATATATATATATATATATATATATATATATATATATATATATATATATATATATATATGTGTGTGTGTCTCTGTGTGTGTGTGCGTATGTTCGTGTGTACGTGCACGTGTCTTTGTCTCTTTTTGTCAGTATGTTTAAGTGTTTGTGTGTCTATGTGTGTGTCTGTGTGTGAGATGGAAAAAGTTTGAGTCTGCTTGTGTGTTTCTCTCCTTATATGATATGCAATGTCCGTCTCTACCTTATTCTTTCTTCCTTTTTTTCTTTCTTTCAATATTCTTTCCTTCTTTTCTGTTTTTGTTTGCCGTTTCTCTCTTTTGCAGCATTTTATTTTCTCTGTTTTACAATCGATTTTTCTTTCTTTAAATGTTCGTAGTTCTTCCTTTCCCTGCTTACATTCTTTCTTTCTCTCTTCTTTTTGTTGTCCCCGTCTCTATTCTACATCATTCCCTTTCCAATATTAGATAGATAGATAAATAAAATACTTAGCCTTTGACAAAGGTCCTTCAATCCCAGTCCTCGTACTGAGTGCATGACGGAGAAGCTTTGAATCATCATCCTCATCATCATCCCGCTAGCGTCCGACGTTAGGCATAGACTCTCCCCAAGGTTCCCTAGACCTTTCTATAATGGGAATCGTGGTGCCATTACTCTCTGGATTCACCAAGTTCATCACGCCATCTTACTCTCAGTCGGCCACAGTTTCACATGATGATCTCTGGGATCAACGGTGTGAATTATCATGTCTAGCAGTTGTCTGCCATTCTTGCAACATGTCCAGCCCGGTGTCATTCGAGTTTTCCAACAGTTTATATATCTTGGACTCTAACATAATGTGCTGTCTTATGATCTACCCATGTGATTTTGAGTATGATTCTCTCATGTACACGTTGGAGGGTTCTCACTTTGAATATCAATCTTTTGGTTAGTTTCCATGTTTCAGCTTCATAGGTGATTATCGGCCGGAAGCATTGGTTGTATATACTTTTCTTTAGGATTAGTGGGATTTCCTTTTTGTTGATAGTCGAGTTTGCTAAACCGAAAGCTTACCAACCTAGTGTGATTATTCGTTTTTATTTCTCCTTCTTTTGATGACTTTATGGAGACTCGCTGTGATTACTATTTCTAATTTTTTCCGGCGGTAGATTGAACCACAGCCGACTGAACCGGTAATAAATATTCCACCACGGTGATCGATAGTGCATGCTACTAAATAGCCGAATGTAATTAAAATAGTTTGTATTTTTAATTGATCACTTATTCGATTCATTCATTTCTTGTTGTTCTGAGCCAAGCCAGTCAGACAGGGCCAAGGAAGCGATGGCTGAATATTAAAGGGGCCCTTCAAGCTCGTGTGTAGCTCGACACCGATAGGAGATTTATGTAGATTTATGGAAACTTGTTAGGGCTTGATCCTCAGGGAAGACCATCCCGATATTTCTAATGTAAAAATAATAACCTGACCGCTTGGTCACGTGATTCAAAAGAAAACATCACGTGACCGTCTTTTGGCAGCATTCGTTATGTTAGGGGTGATCAATTTGAAAAATTGTAAAAAAACGTCATCGATTAATATTACTTCTCTTGCTTTTTGTTGGGCAGCGATCACTAGGAAAAGGACCGAATTTCCTGAAGACATGCTGCCGGACATGAACTGAGGGACCAATTAAACACAAAATAACATTACCAAACAAACATTACCAAATCAAATCTGTCAAGGGATTAAAAAACTACACGTTTCTTTTTCTAGACAAAATAAGGAGTAAATGTCTAAAATTTCAGGCTTTTAGCTTCATTGGTATTAACTGTACGTTCGATACATACGTATCCGGCCAAATACGCTCAAAAATTGAAGAAACCCATATCGACAGTTTGGTTGATGTCTTTTCAATATTAGTACTTGAGCAGACTGCAATAAAAAGAAATGCCTTTTCTGTCCGTTCAGCAGGCACATGGAATTCTCTATCAGAACATGTTTCATCGAAGACAATAAACAACTCTAGAAACCGCCTGGATACATTTGGGGAGATTTTATATGACGATTACAAGGCTGAAATTAAAATAACTAGCAGATACCACAAACACAGTAGAGAGATTAAAATCTCTAAGTTTTATGGAGAGTATCCTTCAGTAGTTACCAGAGAACAAAATAATCAACTTGAAAAAAAAAAAGGTTTTTAAAAATGACTTACCGACGATGGTAGCAAATATGAAAACACCAATGAGGTAACTGAATATAACGAAGACAAACCTGAAAATAGATATAAAAAAATATTTTAATAAATAAATTGAAAATTAAAGAAAAATACAGAACTGGGAGATTGATGTCAAAGAATTTGTCTGAGGGATAGACGATAGAATTAGCTATCACACACACATAAACACTATTGTATTACTGACACGTGATTGGTGGAGCGTTAACGACTCAGAGAAAGGTAATTGGCAACTCGAATTCAAACTCCGATCGGGGTTGTTCATGGGCAAAATAGAAGGATGGATTGTACTTTCCGGCCTTGGCAGCCAGTGTAGGGGGATGATAACTTTAATTCTCAAACAATATATAAGGACAGCTCTTATTTCAATCATATATAATTTTTTTCCTTTTTTGAAGGGAAATTACCAAAAAGCTAATAATATATACACAGGTATGGTAAAAATCAAAGAAATTCAAAATGAAAAAAATTTACCTTGGAGCAACGAAAAATAATCGCAAAAACCGTTTCGAAGACCACACAATGTCCTTTAATTATAAAATATTCAGAAACAACACAACACTTTCGAAATATGGAAAATAAAAAAAGAAGGAAAACACTTATAACTACGTGGAGAATCAAAAATCTGCACCGTACGGGAAAACCTAACAAATGTGCAGACTATACCTGTGAAAAAATTAAAAAAAAAAAATTCTCCGGAAAAAAAATGGAGAATTATTACATAAGAGGATAGGAATAATTTCAAATTGTTGACATAGAAATAAATGTCAGCTAAAAATATACAAAATCAGAAAAACAACTTCAATAGTGAGCATTTCAAACGAAAGCAAAGGCAATGAAGAAAGCAGCAAAGCTTCAGCCAAAAATTTAAAATTCAATAAATATAAAAGAGCGATGCATCTCAGATTCAAAGCCTCGAAAGTGTGAATGAGAAAAATATAAACGATAAATAATATGACGTAATGACACAGATGTTTAAAGAAACTAACAGTGAATAAAAATCAGAATTCAGATGGAAAATTACGAACAATATCTACTTGAGCAATTCCCGTTAAGGTGTGAAACAGACTGTTGTAAACTAATCTATATACAAATAAATGATTGAACAATCGTAGCCATCAAATATGGCTCTATCCTTTCTATGTGTGCATGTGTTTATTTTTGTTTCTCTGGCTGAGTGTCCCAACGCTCCTTGCGATTATGATTCTCTACAGACTTCCAAATTGACTTCAATACCGAATCTCCCACTTTTTCTGGCCTAGTCTTCGGGATCAAAGTGTAGTATCTGTTCCACAGCAGAGCCCGAGGAGTCGGTACTGACACTTGCCCGTCGAATGGACCGGAGATTGTTTGTAGGTTGGCATCAAAGATCGAGTGCGCCGGTGCAAACGTTGGCCAATGAGATTTCACTGAGGCTGCGTTTGCTAAGCGCATCGGGAGGCCTTTGGACTCATCCTTAGGCTCTCCCATTATTACTCAGCCCAGCTGCAGGGTCTTTCTCCGGGGCAGCACTGCTCCATTGCACTTAAAGGAGCAGGTCCCCTGGTGGATGCTTTCGTGGGTGACATTGTCTAGCCATTACGATGATCTTTTCAACGGTAACTGCGTCGGCTGGAGCCATTTTTGGAAGGTTTGCTCCTATTTCTTCCCACGTTAAAGCCCGACCTTGTGTCACATATTGCTGTGGTGGGACAGTGATTAAATAGATGCTCAACTAATGAATGAAACATCAAGAAATATCTAGATTCCAGATAATCTAGATGTTATTTATAAACCTGTCCAAATAGGCCCCCAAAAGGCTAAAAAAGCTCTTTTTCCAAAGAACCCCCCTTCAAAAAGTAAATCATCGATGGGGGTCTTTGCTTTTTTAATTTTTGGAAAAAAGACTATTTTTTTACTCTCTTTGAGGCCTATTTTGACGGGTTTATTAATAAGATCTAGATTTTCTAGAATCTAGATATTTCTAGATGTTTTTTTAAACTTGTTTACACCAGCAATCTTATAAATAGAATCTATTCATCCTGGCCACGGATTTTTTTTTCATGACCTCAAATTTTGACGCTACGGTTGTTCATTAATTATTTACACGCACACACACACACACACACACACGCACACACACACACATAGATATATATAGAGAGAAGGGGAGAGAGGGATAGCTAGGATGAGAGTGAGAGAGAGATGGAGACAGAGATAGAAAGCGAAACCATAAAGAATAAATACAGCATACCTAAAAAACACTAAGTATTCAATGGAACTTAGGGAACAATCTTTAAATTTCCCAAATTAGCGACCTTTCCAATTTGTGCCACACGATTGAATCAGATCCAATTAATAACAATTCAGTAAGTCCAAGTTCCTCTTGAAAAAGCAATTTTTTAAAGAAAAAAAAGAAAAAAATCAACAAAAACAAGCAAAAACTAACCCAGACAACCCCTCCCCTCACCCCACCAATCAATAAAACTGATAACCTTCAGAGGTCTAATAAGACAAAACCACGCTTTATTGAATATTAAAACGGAAAAAAATCTGACTGAAAATCTTTTTAAGGAGAGAGAGAGAGAAATTACAAGCAATGAATAAAATCGAAAGTCTAGATATATAATTTGTTAACATTGATATGTTCCTGTCGTATTCTTAGAACAGTTTACAGGGACGGCTTTTACGATGAAAACAATTATCTTCAAATTTTATTTACGGAACTCTATTCGTCTTACTTCAAATAAACATATTTTTTTCCACACAAAATGACAGTATTGAAAAAAGGTGTCCTGCCAGGATTTTACGTATGAGAACAAACAGCACTCAGAGGGCATATATTTTTGCCAACGCCTTTGTCCACCTTCCAACAAAACATAGAAATCTATTGAGGAAATTTAGAGAGGTTGTGTAGACAGATCTGAAATTATGTCGATTATGTGGCTTGGACATATAACTACTACGATGTGGAGCTAATCCTGTATGTATTCGTCAGAAAATTGATCAGTTCTTTAATCGCCTATTTCGCAGCCCTCCACGGAATTTCATTGAAATTCATAGAAAAAATCTTTGAGATATCGCCTGGACAGTCATGAACGTATACATAAATGCTATTGAAAAATAAAACTGGAAACACATCTCTCAATCAATGAAATGAATCCTGGATCGGCTTCCAAATTTTACCACCACTCTCTTATTCGATTGTCCCCCATTTTGCAGAATTTCATTGAAATTCATTCAATGCTTTGGTACAAATCGTGTGGAGAGACGAACAAATAAACAAACGGATGTATGTACTTCTTTTCAATTCATTGGCAGAAGAAGCAAACCAGAAAGCTCTGAGAGAGCCCATACCTCTGAACAGACGGACGGAAGGAAAGACACGGGGCAATACAGGTACCTTCCAAACAGATTTCGAAGGATTGAGAGATGCTTTTTAAAATTAGAAACAGTCGACCAAAGCTGCCATAAAAATGTAAACATGGGTCCCTTCAGTTTTTAAGCCAGTCTGGCTGGCTATGTATGATGCATGTATGACGAATACAGACTGCACCAATGGGGCTAGAGAGCAGACAATTTCAACATTACCACCTTATTATCTCTACCAAAACTTTTTCTTTAATCCCATCCCCACCAATTTTTTTTGTGGGGGGTCAATTTGCGTTGTAAAATCATGCTAAATTGGTCACTTACTTTGTGTTCGATAGCATTTACGCTAATTTCTTGGAATATTTCCTCAAGGGATCACTGCCCAACAAAAGGCAAGAGAAGTAACTTATTCATTAATGATCTCTTTTACCAATTTTTTAATTGATCGACCCCGACACGACATGCAGTCAAAAGATGTTGGTCACATGCTGGTTTTTATTTAATGACTAACCAGACCTGTCTTGTTTTTTTCTTTATTTGTGGAAATTAAAACGTGGCAAAAGTAGGGAAAATAAGCGAACAAGAAAGATTTTCAAATATTAACATGACCAGCCTGGCCCCTGTGAAAATTCCAAGGGTCACGTTTCTGTTCTTCTCTCGCCCTATTGCCAAATTTTCACATCCTCTCCCTTATCCATTCAAATCTTCGTGGACCGTTCCTGACTTCATCTAGATGTTATGCAAACATGGATTATGTTTCATATAAAATCACTTTCTTACCCCCTCAGGAAACTACCTAACCTTTTTCTCTTCCACCTTTTCTATCTTCCCATGAAACTACTTTCCCACTCCTTTCCGAACATTTTATCAAATTAGCTAACTTTATTCCCCCCCCCGTTTTCTCTTCCGTACTTCTCAGTGAATTCAATAACTCCCCCCCTCTTTCTCTATCTTCTTATTAATCAACTTTCTTTTTTAGTCAAATACTTTATTGCATTACTTCCCTTGATTTCAGCGGCCGTTGTTGGTTCTACTACTGAATGAGACACTATTTCACTTCATGATTATTTTCAGGTCTGTATTATTTTGAGTTAACTTAATAAAACAATACATTAATGTGAAGTTTATTTTTTGTATGCGTCTCTATAAAGTCTCGTTTTGAAATTCATTTTAACGTAAAAAAAATTAATGTATATGTATTTTTTTTTTAAATTGTGATATTAATAAATGTTCCATTAGTTAGTGTCTACCCACTTTACTTACTCTAAAAAATGAAACTTTACCGAGTTTGCTAATGAATATATGAAAAATATTATCGTCACATTATTCATCTCCGTTGTAAGCAGTAAAATGTAATGAGACGAATAAGAAGTTTACTGATTGCAAGAATATTTCCATTAGGTAAAGAGTCAGAAATTTCCCATCTGTGTGAAGCCCCAGAGATTCACGATTGGCCGAAAATTTCATAATTTATCACGACAGTCAAACATACCTCTCGTCAATACAGGTCTGGTTAGCTCGGCTATATCGGTATATTATTTAAATGTATAGAAATAATTGAAAAAATGTTCCCTTTTAAACATTTTATTGTTGCAAGAAATTAAATGTATGCAAATGAGCTTACTCAGGCATCATAAGAACAATGTTTCAGTATATATACTTATCTTGTGAAAAGGTGATTAATTGAACTTGGGATACTGCCTCAACAGGGAAAATATTTCTTTACTTTTTTCGCTTTCTTGAATCGACCAGAGCGTGACTATTGTAACCGTGACAAGCGTATTGATAGTATGATTGTTTATGTGAAAGGTTTTCGAATTACACAATGCAAAGAGAATAAAAGTTATTTACGCAGAAAATGGAAACAGGAAATCCAATTTTGGCGCAACTACTTGTGTTCGATCATACACACGAACAAACACACACATACATACAATTAAACTCATACTTAGATATAAACACTTACACATGTACGCATAAACACATGTACATTTAAAGGAAAAATTCTTTTTAAATTGTCTCGGCCAAATGATAAATTAATCATGTAATAACGGGAGATCATTTTAAATAAAGTTTTGAAATAATACAACGCAATTCATAACTATCTCTCTTTGATCATATATCTATTTTTTTAAATAATATAATCATCTGTGAAAGAAACAAATGGAACAGATAGAGATAATGAATGAACGAAATGGGATTTTGGATTGAAAACAGTTATTTGGACTTTGCACACACACACAAACACACACACACACACACACACACATATATATATATATATATATATATATATATATATATATATATATATATATATATATATATATATATATCGTAACTTGAAAAAATCATCTTTATAACCCTACTCCTATGCTAGCTAATCAATATCCAGGTACATGAAAAAGTCAGAGAAAAAACACCTATTCAGAAGAGCGGAAGTTATTGCAGCGATTGAGAGGAATTCCGAAGTCTTATCTTTGTCAGCATTGATTGTGTTTTTATGGAGGAAATATCTTTTCAGCCGAATCTTTGGGTAAATATAGAATCAGCAAAATATCATACCTTTTACTTTTCTGCTTTTATTGCATACAACTTGAGTTTCACTTGATTGAATAGGATTTCATTCATTTCAGAACAAGTATTTTATGATTCTGATTTATCATGAATAGAAAGAACTAGCATTCCAAGGGAAATTATGAATCACCGCCACCCATAAATACTGTTGTTTACATTGAAAATTAATCAGTGGTGGTGGTAAAATCGAGTCACCTTTGACTCGTGAATCTATGATTTAACAACTTGAAGAATCGCGTCTGGTTTGTCATTCAATAGAAGCTGTCACATGACTAACATCTTTTGGCAGTATGCCTTGTTAAGGGTGATCAATTAAAAAAATTCGGAAAAGGGGTAATCAATAATCAATTACTTCTCTTGTATTTGTCTGGACAGTGATCATTAAAAAGTCTGAATTTTCACCCCCCCCCCAAAAAACCAACAAAACAAGACAGCTACCACAAAGTAAAAGATCCATTTTGCATAAGTGTGCCATGTATGATGAACCCTTCTCCAAAAAGCTCGACATGAGAGGAAGCGAAAAGAGGAGAGGAAAGATGAGAGTGAGGAAGAGAGTAAAAGCGTGGACACGGTGAGAAAAATGGGGAGAGAGAAAGAGCGAGAGAATAAGGGGGAAAGAAGAGAGAGAAAGAAAGAGAGAAAATGAGAGGAGAGGGGCAAATGAGAGACAAAAAGTGTTACAGAAAATAACAAGAAAGAGAAAAGAAGGAAATACGAGTGAGAGATATTTTTGATTGGACGCATCAGATGAAAAATGGTGTATTACAATTTCAAAATTTGATTTTAGATGAGATCCAGATTTTGTGAAATATGATAGAGTAATGTTACAGAATGAAAGAACCAATGGAATTTGCGAAGGATTGTACAAATAGTCCGGACAAAGTTCAAGAACTCATAAAAAGTTTGGATAATTATTACACACTAAATCCAAACACTCGCTCTCTTGCGCGGGAACAAAAGAAGCTTGATAGGAAAACACTG
>OY735242.1:36430576-36475576 GCA_963457665.1 Thysanoteuthis rhombus | reverse complement strand
CTATCTATCTAAGTTCATATCTATCCATCTATCCATCTCTCTATCTCAATCTGTTCATATCTATCTATCTATCTATCTATCTATCTCGGTCTGTTCATATCTATTTATTTCATACAGGACATTCTATCTATCGCAGTTCATACCTATCTATTAGTCTGTTTATCTATCTATCTATCTATCTATCTATCTATCTATCTTAATAATTAATCTAATTAAAGTTCCACGTACCTAACCAGGCGGGAAAACTTTCCTTTTTTTGATAATTTTGTCATCACCGTGGCCTAGTGGTAAAGTAGTCACCTCCGTTTCGGTAGGCCATGCTTCTATCCACTGCTTTTGCCACAGACCTTAAAACTGGTACTAAATTTCTCTCCGCTAAGCACTAAGCTTCAGGACTAGGATTGAGGTACTTTCCCACGAGGCTGAACGCTTACTGCCAATTCATTTTGGGTAGTTCGGCTCCTGTAAGATCATCTAAGTTAAACAACGTCGAGTCTGATTAGTACCTTGATGGGTGACTATTGCAGAATACAAAGTGCCGTGCACAGAATAAAGCTTATACAGACCTGGAAAACCAGAAGTGAGTCTTACTAACATTGTCCCATGTGTACCTACCCAACAATAATACATAAAAACTATATGTAAAGAAAGAGAATCGATAATAATAGCAGATTATTGTAGTTATATTTCCAATTCATATGTGTACGTGAAAACACAGATTTACGTAGAATTCTCTCCAAAACTCGATGTTTTGGACAAATTGAGAGACAATCTTTCGGCTCTTACAAAAATAATTGGCGCTACGCAAAACAACTTAGAAATAATATTGACAAAAAGGTGCATCTAACAAACATGGCTTTCTTTCTTTCATTCAGCAGCTTAGTACACTCAAATTGTGTGATTAGGATGGAAGTATCCCTCATTCCATGAAGACTTATAAGCATAAAATCCTGGTCTCAATGGGACTTGAGACTTGCAAGGATCACTAACCTGACGCATGTAGCAGAACCGGTCGTCATACTTCATTGAGACCGTCTCAAAAGACTGACGCTTCGCCTTTATGATAAACTGCTATGGAAGCCCAAACCTGTTCCTAATAATGCAGAATTATCAATAGCAATGGCCAACGACCCATTAATCATTACATATTTTGAGACTTATTCGTGTATGTTTCTTCATTCTTTTTAGGAATAGCACACCATAACGCTTTCTTTTCTTTCATACTCAGCTAAAATCACTAAGCACTTATACATTTATGTAATAACATTACAGCACATGACTACATGGATATTGCACTAGAAATCGACCTATCTCACATATGTTGGAACTAAGATAAGGGGTATATATCAAATCAAAAAATCGAATGAAATTTCTAAACCATTTATTTAATCAATATTTTACTGTACCCCTTCAAACCTAATTGTTGAAATTACTTATTATTTCACCAGAAGACCGAAAGTTTTTTTCTCAAATCGAGTTGGAGCGTTGGTATAGACTAAATGTACCTGACGTGATTCTGTTTTCTGATTTAGTTTGTAATCCATTAAGCTATTTGGATATCAATATTTTCATTAGAAGACTTTGTAAAATATACTCAAGCTAATTGCCTTTAACTTGAAGTTAATCATTATTATATTTTTTCTTAATATATGTAGTAATTATTAAAATAAATACGTTCGTTTCTACTTGAAATGTTTTTCGGAGATTGGGTGGAAGAATGCCCTTGAGGTTTGATCATGTTTCTCTTACATTGCATGTGTGTTATTTTCTTGGATAAAGATGTCTTCTTCTTCTTCTTCTTCTTCTTCTTCTTCTTCTTCTTCTTCTTCTTCTTCTTCTTATTCTTCTTCTTCTTCTTCTTCTTTCTGTCATTCCCCTTTTCTCTTTCTTCTTTTTTCTCCTTCTCTTTCTCTTCTATTCCTTTTTTTCTCTTGTTCCCCTTTCTTTCTTCTTCTTTTTTTGGTACTTTCTTCGACTTCGTTTTCTTTTCTTTATTTCTTTTACCTTTTCCTTCTTCTTGTTCCTTCTTTCTACTTTTTTCTTTTCTTCATTCTTTTTCTCCTTTTCCTTTCCTTCTTCCTATCCTTTCTCTCTTCTTCTTCTTCTTCATCATCATCATCTTCTTCTTCTTCTTCTTCTTCTTCTTCTTCTTCTTCTTCTTCTTCTTCTTCTTCTTCTTCTTCTTCTTCTTCTTCTTCTTCTTCTTCTTCTTCTTCTTCTTCTTATGTCATTAGCCCTGGGTGAGTGAACTAATCTATGTTCAACTTTATCTGCAGATTTCCCTGGTTTGCTCTCCGGCACGTTCCTATAAATTCAGTTAAATCATCAGATGGTCAAGATTTGAGCATGAAGTCCACCCAAGAAAGATAGCATAGAGTGAAATGGGTGAAAATAAAAGTTTTTTTAAAAAAAAAGAAAGAAATGGAGGTTGTAGAGGTGAAAGAAAATGAAAAATAGAAGGAAGGGGAATCTGAGGATCTAAAAAAAGAGATAAAAGATGAAGGCAAAGAAGAAAAAAGAGGGGAGAATAAAGGAAAGAAAAAGAAAGAGTATTCATTGAAAAATAACGAGAAAAAAGAGAGGGGAATGAAAACTCGGTTGCGCTTTGGTCAAACTCCCTTGCTCCATTGAAATCTAAAAGGTAATCAAAATTTAATTCCTTCATACAATATTATTCCAAAACTACTGGTCCGATTTTAGCCACTTAATTAGTACTTCCTTTAAGTAGGATTTGCAAACTCTAGCAAAACAAGTCGGCCTGAGTTGGGCTTTCGAAGTGAAAGTGGATTCGTCATCGGTTTTTGCATATGTCATTATTAATCCTGAAAAATGTGACATCACTGTTTTTGGGTCTGGTTATTGTCATTGTCATCGGTCATTGTTGTTACATAGGAAGGTTCTCGGAGTTTGACCATGAGAATTATAAGCAGAGAGAGTTAGGAAAGAAACAAATGGAGACTAAGGAGAAGAAAGAAGTCGATGAAATATATATATAAGGAAGAAGAAGAAGAAGAAAACACAGAGGAAGACGTAGAAGAGGAAGAAGAAAGGGAACAAGAAGAAGGAGAAAAACAAAAACAACAGAAACGACACACATGAAAGCAAGAAAAATTTGGAAGATAGCGGAGAAAATTGAGAAGTATAAGAATAAGGAACCTGAGAAAAGAAGGAGAAGAAGAAGAAGAAGAAGAAGAAAAAGAAGAAGAAAAAGATGAAGAAAAAAGAAGAAGAGGAAGAAGAAGAAGAAGAAAAAGAAGAACAAGAAGAAGAACAAGAAGAACAAGAAGAGGAAGAAGAAGAAGAAAAAGAAGAAGAAGAAAAAGAAGAAGAAGAAAAAGAAGAAGAAGAAAAAGAAGAAGAAGAAGAAGAAGAAAAAAAAGAAGAAGAAGAAGAGAATGATAAAGAGAATGATGTTTTGACAAGAAGAATAAGTAAAAAGAGAAGAGGTAAAAGGAGAAGAAGGAAGCATGAAAGAGTGAAAGGATGAAGGTGATTAAGGGGGAAATAAGTTGAAGATGGAGTGTGAAACGTAGAGAAGAAGAAGAAAATGGCAGCAAAATGAAGAATAATAAGGTCTCTAAGAAGTGTTTGAGGCCATTATGGAGTGTTGGTTGCGTAAAAATTCACAGCTCTAAACCATCTTCCATTTTGAACTGACAAAGCCTCGAGTTACAGACGACAAAATTTGATTCTCGCTGGAATTGAACGATTCTTCACTGAAGACAAAAAAGATAGGAATCTTAATGCACAACAGATGTCTTTGTTGTTTTCAATGTTTGTTCAGGCATTTCACTTCCTTTAGAAAATTCTTTTGAATCAATTATCTTTTCTTTTATTTCTTCTTCTTCTTTTTCTTCTTGTTCTCCTTTTTCCTTCTTTTTGTGATGCTTTATTCTGCATGGACTTTGCCTCCATCTTTTCCTTCTTCTCTCATCGTTGTCGTCTTCTTTTTTTTTCTTAATCTTTCTTCATCTTTTCTCTTCATCTTTTCTATTAATCTTCTTTCGTATTCTTTCAGTGGTCCGTAATTCAGCATAATTCTTCCCCTTACATCTTCTTCTTCTTCTTTTCTTCTTCTTTATCTTCTTTTTCTTCTTCTTTTTCTTCTTCTTCTTTTTCTTTTTCTTCTTTTTTTTCTTCTTCTTTTTCTTTTTCTTCTCCTTTTTCTTCTTCTTCTCCTCCTCTTTCTCCTTCTTTCTCTTCTTCTTCTTCTTCTTTTTCTTCTTCTTCTTCTTTTTCTTCTTCTTCTTTTTCTTCTTCTTCCTATTCTTCTTCCTTTTCTTCTTCTTCTTCTTTTCCTTCTTCTTTTTCATCTTCTTCTTCTTCTTCTTCTTCTTCTTCTTTTTTTCCTTCTTCTTCTTCTTTTTTTCCTTCTTCTTTTCCTTCTTCTTTTTCATCTTCTTCTTCTTCTTCTTCTTCTTTTTTTCCTTCTTCTTCTTCTTCTTCTTCTTCTTTTCCTTCTTCTTTTTCATCTTCTTCTTCTTCTTCTTTTTTTCCTTCTTCTTTTCCTTCTTCTTTTTCATCTTCTTCTTCTTCTTCTTCTTTTTTTCCTTCTTCTTCTTCTTCTTCTTCTTCTTCTTCTTCTTCTTCTTTCTATGATGCATTATTGTGCTAAGACTTTTCGTTTAGGACTTTCCCTTCTTCTTTCATCGTCACTTTCTTTCTTCTTTCTTCATTTTTTTTTATCTCGTATTTCTTCTTCTTGTTTTTCTTCTTCATCTTTTTTTTCTTCTTTTTTTCATCCATTTGCTCCTCACCTCTTTCTCCTTCACATTCTACTTTTCGTCCCCATTCTTCTTCTTTGGCTCCAGATTCTTCTTCTTATGCACAAAACCCTTTTCTCTTTTGCTCTCCTTCTTTTTGACTCAGCCTCCTTCTGCTCCCTTTCTTCCACTTCTTATCCTTCGCCTTTTTTCCAGCTCCTCCCCCTTCTTCTTCTTCTTCTTTTTCTTCTTCTTCTTCTTCTTCTTCTTCTTCTTCTTCTTCTCCTCCTTCCTTTTCAGAATTTGCACCTTTCCCCTCCTATCTCTTATCATTCACACAATTACTGCCTCCCCAAACCCAGAAAATATCATTACCAAACATTTACGTACTTGTAAAATTCCCCTTTTCTCTCATAAAACATTTAAAAGCTGTAGACGTCTAACATTTTACAGTAATTGATTGCAGAATTCTGTTCAAGCTTTTGGAAATGGATTGGAGGTTGTGTTGGGGGCAGTTATAGACCTATTCCACAAAAGGGTTAATTCAATGAACATTAATTCACCGAACATTCCATGATGGTATATGCATATATATATATATATATATATATATATATATATATATATATATATATATATATATATGTTGATGAAAATGACGAGTTGGAGAGAAAAATTCAAGAGAATTTTAATGCCGTGAACTGAATTTTTTTCTGTAAGCCGCTGCAAAAATATATTCTCTGAAAAACATGGCTGACTTCGTCGAAATGCATTGAAATTTGCCCACGGGATAATCATGAAAATTAAGATATAACACTTATTTTCTATTCAGGTTTTCTCTTCACCTTTTGATTGTCATTTTCATCAACATTCTGTTGGATCACTTCACATCTACAATATAAACATACATATCTATTCATGTGCTGTGTAGATACAAAAATGATCATTTCTCGCAGTATTGTTTTCTGTGTCCACAGTGCCTATATCTACTTATACTCTACACCTGATATCGGGCACTCCTCCTTTATGAATATAACATAACTGTAAAGAAAACAATACCATACACTTATGTTTTTGTAAAATCCATATATATGTATAAGTATCTGACAATCCGAGTAAGGAACTAGATTTTGCTCCCAACGAATTATGACAGTAATGAGAGAAACAACAGTGATGATCAGAAAAAGGAGAAATGAGCCCCGGTTGGGATTTGAACTCTCATCCACGTGAGTACCAGTGATAGCCTAGGTTTCCACTAACCAATTGAACCACCGGAACTTGGACAGAAGAGGTCGAAATAACACCTTTAACTAATTCCTTCTCTTCGTTTGCCCTCTTTTATTTATGTGTTCTGTTAATCTTAGAACTATGATTTATATGTATCTCTACGTATATACCATTGATTCTATCTTGGCAGTATGATAAACAATCGGTATTATTAATGTGAATAAAGAAAGACGGTTTTAGGAACAAAACTTTGCTCAAACCAACTTATTTACGGTACTGAGAGAAACAACAGCGAATATCAGGAAATAAAGAAATATTGTTTGATACTAATATCCATTACTCATACAGCATTAGACTGATGAATGATGCATGAGTCTGATAAATATGATATTAGTATGTGTGAGTGTCCGACAATGCAAATAAAAGGAAGTCAGTTTAGGAACTGAATTTTTGCTCGGACTAAATCATCATCATCATCATCATCATCATCATCAGTCTTTCAACATGCATCGTTGGACATAGACCTTTCTCAGGATTCGCCACACTTCTCTATCATGGGCATCGCAGAGCCAGTACTTCCTGAACTTGTCTAGCTCGTCTCTCCATCTAATATTCTGCCGGCATCGGTTGCGCATGTAATATCAGAGGATCTATGTCGTGAGTCGTGATGTCCATCGGTTGTCCGCCATTCTTACAATATGGCCAGCCCACTGCCATTTAAGCTTTCTGATGGAATCTATGATGTCCCTGACTCCTGTCTTTTCCCGGATGTACTGTACTGTCGTGGTTTCTCCATGTGAGGGCTTGCATAATTTTCTCATGTGCACGTTGCATGGTTCTCAATTTGCAGATCTGTCTCTTGGTTAAGTTCCATGTTTCGGTTCCATAAGTGACTATTGGGAGGATGCATTGGTTATACACCCTTCTTTTTAGGACTAATGGGATCTTCTTATTTTTGAAGGTTGAGGTTGCTCTGCCAAAGGCTTCCCATCCTAGTGTGATTCTTTGCTTGATTTCTTCTTCTTTTGAGGGTCTCATGGAGATTCGTTGTCTTGGGTAGATGTAGTGATTTACTTTCTCCAGTTCTGTGTCTTCGATTCTGATCTCAGTGTTTTTTTTATCTCCGATGTGTTTGTTGCACATAATCTTCGTCTTGCTGAAGTTCATGTGTAGGCCGACTTTCTTGCTCTCTTCGTTTAGTTCATCTATCACTAGTTGGAGGTCGTGCAGGTTCACTGCGAAAAGGGCAATGCCATCTGAAAATCTGAGGTTGCTCAGATATTCGCCGTCTATTTTAATCCCTTTACTCTCCCAGTCTAGTCTTCTGAAGACCATCTCGAGGCAGGTTGTGAAGAGTTTGAGTGAGCTGGTATCACCTTGTCTTACTCCTTTCTAGAGCAGAAAGGGGTCCGAGTCTTTGTGTAGCCTGATCAAGGAGCTGCTTTGATTGTATATATGTTTCAGCACTTCGACATATACTGGATCTACACCTTGTCGAGTGATGGCCTCTATGACCTTAGGGATTTCTACAGAGTCAAACGCCTTTTTGAAGTTGATAAATGCTACGGTGGGTGATAGTTTATATTCTGCTGCTTTTTCTTTCAGTTGATTTATCGAATGCAGGTGGTCCACGGTCGATTAGCTTCTTCTAAAGCCAGCTTGCATCCGTTGTTGGTTTTCATCGAATGTTTTTGTGATTCGGTTGGTGATGATTTTTGTGAAAAGTTTATATTCACAGTTGAGTAGGCTTATAGGCCTGTAGTTGTTGAGGTCTTTCGGGTTTCCTTTTTTATATAAAAGCATTATGATAGCAGTGTTCCAATCATCTGGGACTTTACTGTGTTTTAGACACAAGTTGAAAAGGACGGGCAGTTTCCAGGTGATGATTTTACCTGCTTTTCGGAGTAGGTCGATAGTGATGCTGTCTGGTCCAGGGGCCATTCATTTCTTCGTCTGTTTAATGGCTTGTTTCACCTCCCACGGGGTTACTTTTGGGAAGTCCTCGAGTCGATTGCTCACATCTTGCGTATGCTGTTCATTGTTTTGTAGTCATTGTTTGGACGAATAAAGTTTTTGGTAGAATTCTTTGGCACGTTTGACAATCCTGTCTCTTTCTGTTGTTAGGTTTCCATTTTCCTCCAGTATGCTGGTTATTTGCTTTCATCCAGAGTTGAGGTGTTTGTTTATAGCTTTGAAGTTCCGACCTCTTTCAAGAGTCGATTCGATGACTGCCGTCGTGTATCTCCTTCCGTCTTCTCTTCATTTTTTCCTGATCTATTTATTTAGTTCAGCCTCTTCAATTTTCTCTCTTGTTGTTGTTGGTGGCTTGAGGTTTCTGCGTTTTTCCATAAGATTTCTGGTTTCGTCTGAGATTTTACGAATGGTTTGTGTGCTCATTGGTTTGAATAAAGTGGCGACTTCTATTATAGATACTGTCATTTTGTTGTTTAGTTCATTAATGTTGGTGTCGTCTCGTTCAATAAGAATTTCAAATCTGTTTTTCAGTTCGAGCTTGAAAGATCCAGCGTGCTCTTTTGGTATGTTTAGAGGTTGTAGTTTTTTGTGGAACATTTTCCTGCATTCTTTGTTGGTGTTTACTTGTATTTCACATCGTACCATTTTGTGGTCGCTGTCTACATTGACTTGATTCAGAACTTTGATGTCCTTGACGATATCGTATTTATCCGTTAGAATGTAGCCTACTTTGTTCTTCACTCCGTGATTGGGGCTCTTCCAAGTCCATTTCCTATTGGGTCCATTCTACAAAAAGGTGTTCGTAATTTTGAATCCGTTAGCCGTTGCAAAGTTTACAAGATCTTCTCCTCTCTCGTCCGTACTTTGTATCCAAATTTGCCGACGCAATCTTCATTTCCTTGTCCTACCTGTGCGTTGAAGTCTCCCATGATAACATTGAAGTGTTTTCTGGTGTCTTGGAGGAGGGAGTTCAAGTCATCATAGACGTTGTCTATTTTCTGTTGGGTTGATTGCGAAGTGGGAGCGTAGAATTGGATTATATTGAGTTTGTATCTCTTTGAAAGTTGAATGGTGACGTTAGCTATTCGGCTAGAGATGGCTTTGAAACCGGTTACATTGTCTTTGAGGTCCTTATTGATGAGAAAGCCTACTCCACTCTATTTTACATTCTCTTTTCCGTAGCTGTAAAGAAGATGTCGGCTCTTCAGTTCGATTAGTTCTTCTCCAGGTCCTCTTACCTTGCTAATGCCTATGATGTCAAATTTGACATTTTTGATTTCACTTTCTAGATCGGTTAGGTGCATGTCAGTTGACAGTGTTCTGATGTTGTAGATACCTATGTTAATGTTGTCCTTTTGGTAGGGATATATTTAAATGGTCGCTGTTGGACCAATGACTCTGTAGGAACAAGTGTTTTCTTGGTGAAAGGTTTGGGTAGATCCGAATCTCACCTACGGTGCATTTCTTTTTTTTTCAGATCATCGCCGTTGTTTTGCTCACAATCATGAATAACTTGGTCCGATCAAAAATGTATTTCTTAAACTGTCTATATATATATATATATATATATATATATATATATATATGTGTGTGTGTGTGTGTGTGTGTGTGTGTGTGTTTGTTTTTGTATATTTGTTGCACATACGATAAGAATAAGACATTGATTATACAATTATGCAATTTTGAAATTTATTCATTTTTGAAAAATGCATTGAAACATCAGGTGAAGATATCAAGACCTATACAATGAAATTATTCACACACACACACACACACACGCACACACACTCACACACATATACATATACACACACACAAACACTCGTATATATCGTCCATAAATGAGTACACTCCACCACTTTCTTCATAAACAAGTTTTAGGATCTTAAAGCTCTACTGTCCAAAATATGAATATGTTACCGTTTATAAATGAATAAAACTCAACCAGAAATGTTTATTTCACTTTATTGTTAGACTTTAGAGTTGATTTTGTTTTCGTATCGTAACAGATTTACCTCACCAAGACTCGATTAATCATACATGTAAAATCATGACGTACACAAAAACTGACGACGAGCCAAACAGCAACAAAAATGGCAGAGTCAGATATTTTTGACACGATGAATTGAATAGAATTTATCTTATTCCACCAACCAACTAATCAAACAAACAATAACAAATTAATTTTCCCTTATATATTCTTAGGTAAGATAACTGATAGATTCAAGAGAAAGATGAATGATTTTAAAACTAGAATTTGTTTGTCTCAAAATTGAAATGTGTTTTATTTTTTATTTTTTGTAAACATAGAATTTCTGACTAATCAATGAGTTGAAATCGGATACGTAGTTTTAGAATGATATTTTACGGAGAAATGAATTCTATTTTGTTTACCTTTAGCTTTTCATAAGGCGAGAGATTTTGGCCTTGTACAGTGATTTTTTGAGAACTTCATCGATCTTTTTCTAGTAGGGGATATTAATAAGAGTGCAGAATGTTAAAAAGAGTTCTTACAGAGACATATTTTTCAGTATACAGGTGTTTGGTTCAGTGATGGCTCTGCATGGAAAAGGACTCTCGTTCGATTTGTAAAAACCTATTATCTATTTCCTCATACAGAACCACAGCTACAAGGAATGGCTACAAGACAGCTATTAATCAAAGACACTGTAGGTAAAATCTGAAGAAAAATGGAAATGTCGAAGATGTACCGAGGCAACCGGATAGACGATGCAAGCTGACCGAAGGTTTATTCGCTTCACCAGGAGATTGATTGATAAAGACCTGGGGAAATCGGCTGTAGATGTAATTAGAGAAGTCAGAGAAGTGTGTGCCGTGAATGCTTCTGCTGCAACAACCAAATGTACCCTGAATATAACCGACGACCACATAGGGAACTACCTCTGAAATTGAGACACAAACTAGTCAGTTTGGATTTTGTGTAGGAGAATGAATATGGAAATTCGAAGTTTTGAGACAGCTGACTGTGTTCAAACAAAGATCAACCTATTTGGGTTTGATAATGTCACGCGAGTTTAGCATCGTTCTGACGAGGCATACAAGGAAAAGTGTCCGGTATCAATATTTGAGCATGGTAGTATAAACTTCATGGTCCAGGGTTGTATCAGTTCTGATGGTACCGGTAAGCTGCATCTCATCAATTGAGGTATAAAGCTGGAATTTGAAGGTTGCGTCAATATATCGAAAAGAAAACATGTTGCATTCACTAAAACGCTTTGGAAAAAGAGCTGTGTTTCAGCATGACACTGCACTAAAAAACAACAGAATTCCTGAAGGAGCAAAAGGTAAAAATGCTCAAATTGGTCTAGCATGTCACCGAATTTGAATCCCGTTAAAAATTTGCAGAATTTACTGAAACAAAAAGTAGAAAACGATAACTATCTAAAAGATAGATTTGGAAGACTGCATACTACCGAGGTGACTGTTTGTGCAAATGTATTGAGGTAAATATCGTCAAGACTATGAGCAGGAAGAGAAAAAAGGCTATCACACCAAATATTGATTTTATATCATCACTGTTGGTAGGGGTGTACTCCTTTTTGGATAGCAAAATATTCATGTTTTGGAAAGCAGCTTTTCGAAGCTGTGATGTTTTGTCATCGACAATCCCCGATAATATCCATTTTGATTGTGTAATTTTACATCAGAAAAAAATAAAATCTTTCTATGTTTGGTTCAGTAGAAAATTATTATTAAGATAAAATGAAAGGGTGTACTCAGTTATGAGCAACACATACTCCCCCTCTCTGTGTCTCTTTATATATATATATATATATATATATATAGTAGCACACGTCTACCAAGATGAAGACACTCCTGACAAAGCAACGACCTAGGAACATTGCCTCTAATTAAACAACATCTGTCGTCAATGAAATACAAATCTTTGATTTAAAGGGGTCGAGTCAACCCAAAGTGAGTCGCACTTGACCATACAACTACACTGCATAGACTAGAAGATTATTCTGCACACAGAACCCACCATCTATGGCCTTACTCCTCTGGAAAACCTTTCCAATAAGTTTTCGTGTCCAAAAACTCCCAATATATATAGTCTATCAAACCACTTGCGATATATATATATATATATATACACGTATGCATATATATATATATATATATATATATATATATATAGATAGATAGATCTATATGTATGTGTGTGTGTGTGTATCATATGCAATGCGTATATCCATATATTTTATATAAGCTGTCATTTTTAGCGGCACAGACTAATTAAAAGTGAATAAAATGATTGCTTTGCTGATATCACCATCACAGAAACAAAAACAGAGATGGTGCCGGAGAAATCGGAATGGAGAGTAAGTTTATACGTATATATATATATATATATATATATATATATATATATATATATATATAATTCACCATTAAATATTCGAGAAGAGTTTGTTTCAACGGGTAAACAGCTATATAGTATTTTGCATTGATAACATCCCCCCAAACGATCAGTAGTAAGTATTTTTGTCTTATAATATATATATATATATATATATATATATATATATATATATATGCAAAAAACGTTTTTATGCACTGATTATATATATATATATATATATATATATATATATGTGTGTGTGTGTGTGTGTGCGTGTAAATAAATAAGTGCAGGATGATCAAGTAAAATATTGAGTTGTTTGGTGACCTTTAACCTTTCATTTTGAAATTCAGTTCGGAAAGTTGAGTTCACATCCGTCTATGACGTCACAGATGGAAACATTTATTTGATAATCTGAGCAATGTAAGTATTCAAATTTCATTTATTTGTTTATTTATTTACTTACTAGTTGATCCGTGCCGCCCGAAATGACAGCATGTATGAAATGTATGGATATACACATACGTAGATAATTGAGATTTGCATAGCAGTGAACTTGGAGGATACTTTTCCCCTGACCACGAACGGATTTCAGTACTTCTTAGCTTTTTATATCATACTATGAATTCGACCTTTTTATTACGTTCTTCGGACATGAATGAAATTATCTCATAATATGTCAGTTACACTAATGAAATCCAATATGCTACATCAGTTATGTCCCTTTGTATGGCAGAAGATATTTTTACATTGGAAATCCTCATATGTGTGGATTGGAGCATGGATGAAATTCTTTTTTTTATCACGTCTGTTACATAAATGAAATTTTATTATATCGATTGTATTCCTTAGCGTGACAGAAGACAACTGCACATTGCAATTTGTGGAATTCTTTTTTCCATTGAAAAATAAGAATCATAATTTCAATGACGCTTCCATCATATGTGGTGATAATTGCAGAAGTAGTTTTTCTTTGCATCAATTAATTCTCATACTTGTAAAATTTTGCGATGCGGAAATATTGCGAGGGAATTATTTTCAATGAAAATTATAAATAGCGACTTTTGTCTTTTATCAAATATGAAAATGCTGGACACGTGCATTCTCTTATGACAACATAGAAGTTGTTTTTTTAATGACGTCACACTTTTGAAATCCACCAAAATGCAAGAGAAGTAACTTATTCATCGATCACTCTTTTTTCTTTTTTTTCAATTGATCAACCCTAACATGACATGCTGCCAGAAGAGGTTAATCACGCGACAGTTTCGCTTGAGTGATTAACCAGACATGTTTCTTTTTCTGTATTTCTCAGTTTTTTCCCACCATGTTTCAAACATTGGATAATTAAAACAGCCTGTCGTTCACTTTGTTTTGTTTTGTTTCTTTCGTTTTGATATTTTCGTATTTTCCGTTTCCCGTCTCGTTTCGTTTAGTAGTATTTCCTGTTTTGTATTTACCGGTTAATATTCAGTCGTATTTCATCCATCAACTCCCAACCCCACCGCTTTATTTGTTTGTTTCTTCGTAAAAAATTATTATTAACATCTTATCTTCTCTTAAGCAAACATGAGTTGCAGCTGCAGTTAATTAGCACGTCAGAAAATTATTTTGCTACATTAATTTGTCCGCTCAGAGAGTGTAATCGTTAGAACGTCTGCCTGACATGCAGACGGTCGCAGGTTCGACTCCCTGTTCGAGTGTGGAAAATTCTACGTTGGATATAATTCTCCCAGCTAGAATAGCCTCTTTAGTTTTGGGGAGGCAACTAGTCTAGGATTTCAAACCATCGAATGATGACCCCTTTAGGTTGTTTGACTTCAAATCTAATGTCCTTCCTGCAGTTAAGCTAATTCCAGATTTTTAGGGAGATTCCGATGACTCTGCACACAATGTGCTTCGCCAAGGCATGGGCCCTGGAGTGGACGTTCCATTGTTTGTAGGGACAGAACGACAGTCATTCATTCACATAAATTTATAAAACTTCGTTGTCCCTATTATCACTTTATGAACTATTGGATGGTCCCTCCATGCTCTCGTAGACCATACACTCTAAAATAGGTTCATTGTTTTTATTTGCCGAGATTTTGGCGATTTAAGTGCTAAATATTTATTATTAAGTTAACTTGACGATACATTCAGTGAATTACTACAAATATATTTGGGAACCATGTCAGTAATATCTTGGTGACTATTATCTATCAGATCGTCGACGGTTTTTTTGGGAAGATGGGGATCATCCGGTAAAAACATTCAGAGAGCATGTTCCTCTATCCACACCATGTGGTATGAACTTATACCGACGATGATGGGGGTGGGGGCTTATTCATCGGAAACAGTTGAAAATGCGTCTGGAAAAACGGATAACTTTTTAAGATATTATGTTTTGGAGATATGATGAAGATGCTGGGGAGATAACTGTATATAGATATTTCCTAAAATCTGATCTCTTCGTCTGTACCCTATTATCCAACCTTCCAGAAAATTACATTAAAATCACATTGGAAACTGTTGGAATTACCGTGCAAGATGACTGATGGACAGGCAGAAGGACCGACCAATTGAACGTAAGTTGCCGCTGCATTTGTATTAAATGTTCATGAGGAGCACAGTTAATTGACATTTTATCATTATTCTACGTTCATCGATAATTGCATTACCAACTGGAAAGCACACAGAGGGTGTATACGTCTGACAACCCAATAGTCCTTTAAAGCTTTTTCTCATAAACTATGGAGGGACCTTCCGCGAAATTCCATTGAAATTCATTGAGAACTTTCAGACATATTGTCTGCAGTGTAAGTAATTGTTCATGGATTCGTCCCAGAATATAATCAATCCTCTAATTGATCAATACCATTGTTCACCCTGCCAAAGATTTTTATTGCATTTCCATGAAAACTTTTGGATACGTTGGGTACACAAAAAAATAGGAGTGTTACGCACTGGATGAATGTGAGACACACGGCAAGTAATTGGGGAGTTCTCATGAGCAACGTTAAATATGTTTGTGTGTATGCTAAGGTTTAGGCGTCTATGTTTGTGTTTGTGTTTTCTGTTTTCCTAGGCTTAGGGAAAGGTGAAAGGAGAGGTCAAAATAGGCTGGCTTTTCCTCGGCTCCATTTCCAGACGAAGGGTAATTAAGAAGATAATCCTGCAGACCGGCGGATTATGTTTCAATTAAAACTGACAGGCAGGATAAGGATCCACTGAACTTTATGGATACCCTTGTCTGTGTGTTATATATGATGAACATATATATATATATATATATATATATATATATATATATATATATATAGATAGATAGATAGATAGATAGATATATGTACGTGCGTGCTAGGGATAGAGTAAGAATGAGAGAGAGAGAGAGAGAGAGAGAGAGAGAAAGAGGGGAGGGTTGCCACACATTGACAGAGAGATAAAGACAAAGATTTTTGATAGACTAATAGGGAGATTATGTCAGTAGGAGATTGATTATGATAAGGATCAGTTGTTTGCCTAACTCTTGGGGTTAGACGGGAATGTTTGCGTTTATCAGAGAAGAAGTTAACTAAGAACTAAATTTTGCATATTTTTTACGTAAGACACAATATGGGAACTGCTGCATTTTAGCTGCAATAATCTTCAGCATCATCTGATCTTTTTAATGGATTCGTACCATCCTGAAGCGAAAACCCAAATTAACGGATAGCCCCCTTTTTTATCGATGGACTTTTGTTCTCAATATCAAGCACGGTTGCATCTTGCCATAGATACAACGTTTCTTTCACAGGATATCATGGCCGGTTTTCCCGAATGATTGCATCGACGAACAGGTGCAGCTGTCGGTGCAGGAAAAAATACGCGTACATAAAAAGCAAATAATGTATCCGGCATCGAAAGTGACAGGTGGTCCCTTCAAGAAAGGCTCGGCAAGAAGACCATCATTGTCCAACAGACGGACGGAAGGACAAATGGATGGACACGCTTTCCCCTACGGACTATGAGTTGCAGCTGCTTTCGAATTGTATTTCCACAAGAAGTACAGCTAATCATACAGATTATTATCATTTTTCTACGTTCATTAATACAACTTCGTCATTTCGATAAACAATTGCATAACGAATGTGAAAACAACGTGTTAGTGCATACCTCTGCAGACACCATGCACTGACTAAACGTGAATGAAAATACATTGAAAACAAGGCATATTTCTGACAAAATTCTGGACATATACCTACAATAAAGAATTACATCCTCTGTGTCGTAAGTATGCTTCCACAGCATGCAATATCTCAAAAAGTTTCCAATGACTTTCAATAGAATTCTATGGAAGTGTCAGCCATAGGACATCTCTTTCGACCCTATTGTTACTAAAAGCTGGATGAAAATCAGGTCATATATAACTAAGTTCCACAGGGTAATTGTAAAATAGGTTCCTTGATCCGCTACGAAATTTAATCACATAGTCTGTGACTGACCGATCTACAAAATGTACAAATATTGAGTGACCAACCATGGAATTATGATTTAAAATCTTTTATTTTTAACTATTCATTTTTAACCTCTTTTCCTAGAGAATTGTGAAAAAATCTTTCAATTGAAAATAAATTCCTGAATTCGCCCCCAAATAACTTTTTCTGGGCACCCATCACGCAAGTATCTTGGGGCAGACCCGATATCTTTGATAAGACACAGCCACGGACCTACCAAACCTGAGTCGATCACCCTACTACTAGGCCATGGTGATAGGGGGTAAGATGTTAGAAGATATTAAAAATCCTTAGAGCTCCTGGACTTTTCACAAGATTTTTTGCTGTCTTTCAAAATAAAAGTCTATGACCAGTCGTTTCGCTGACGTTCTTCATAAAGGCACAGCAACAGACTCAGCAGATGGCTATTTCTGATACTATAATAGTGCAAATCTTGGTAAGAACGAATAAAGTTAGGTAGTTTGATAAGAGGGGGACTGATAGTGCAAGAACAGAATCAAACGAATGAAATATTCAGTAACTTTCTTTGCTTAGTGTCCTAATGCTCCATCTTCGATGATCATTCAATTACCTCTGTCCTATCTCTACAATGAAACATTCCCAAACCACCCGAACAAAACATCTAGAGATGCTATGTATGCATACCACCCACCCTTTGTGATCATTGTTCTAATCTTTTAAACGGCACCTTTTTTTTCCAAATCTGGATTACTTTTCTGCATTTCATTCTTAGAGAAGTTCAGGGACTATTTTATTTAGTTTTATAGCTTATATTCAGTGGCAAGCAAAAGTATCTGACTTCCTTGGAAGTTTTCTTATTTTGTTACATTACAATCTGTAATCTGAATAGATTTTCTAAAAAATTATACCATGGACCTTCATATAAAAGTTCGAATTGGTGCGGTGAAATTTTTGAAAAATCTCTTGAAAAGAAATTATGAAAAGGTTTTTGGGTATAAGTAATCATTCAATACCTTTGCTATAAAGCTCTTACATAATAGTTCTTTAAACTGTGTAAGCGCTATGTACGACAACAATTTTGGACAATTATTGTACTCTCTGGGTCGAAAGATACGATCTATTATGCAAAAACAAGAACAATCCAATGAAAAAATTGAAAAGATGTTTCTTGTCTGTCGGATTTAACCACACACACACACACACACACACACACACACACACACACATATATATATATATATATATATATATATATATATATATATATATATATATATATATAAGGGAGCAATAGGGTATGAGGAAAACCCAGTAAATGGATACTTTTTTTTATTAGTCAATTAATTCACAGATGAAATAATTAGTATGCTATACATGTTTTGAGACAGGTTCCAATCTTTAGAAGCATGTGTATACTTTTTAGTTGTTAAAAGGTTAGGTTTCCACAAAAAACAAATTATGCTTCAGATGTTTTGCTTTGAAAGCAAAATGGAAATAAAAAGAAGGATCCTTGGGAGGCTATAGTCATGACTTTCGACTGTTTGACGGTTCAAATCTGTGGAGATTTGGTTGGATTTTTTGCGGGAAATACTAGTATCAATTATGGGTATTTTATTGGTTGTACAGGTCAAAGAAGAGGGACATGGATATTGGGGAGCTAGGTAATGGCATAATGTAGAGTTATTTGGGTTATTAGTAAGCTGGGATCGAAGCCATCTCCACTATTGATCAGGGTGATGGGATATAGCTTAGAGAAGGAGCTTTGTTATGCATGATCAAATGTATATGTATAATTATAAATTGCATTATATTATATAGTAACTTATTTGAAATGATCTCCAGTTGTTACTCAGTTAATGTATCATTCACCCTAGACAAAGTAAATGGAATAAGAAATTAAAGGAAATGGGCTGGCTACTGAAAGAATCGAACCTGCCACCGAAGTGGTAGCCGCTCCAAAGTAGCAATGCTTTTACCATTGCGCTAAACAGACACTGGTAATACAGAGGCCAGAATTCCTATCTTGTTTGTTCCTTATTTATTCGTTTCTTTCAACGTGACAGGTACGTATTGAGAAATGAATATATGTGACCCGACAGAATGATCATAGATTGTGTTATATCATATAGAAACTTATTTGAATCGATCTCCCGTCGTTACACGGTTAGTGTATCACACCCTAGACAACGCATGACGACGGGAGATCATTTCAAATAAGTTTGTATATAATACAACGCAATTTATAATCATTCTGTTGAGTCACACATATCCATTTCTTACACACACACACACACATATATATATATACATATATATATATATATATATATATATATGTATATATATATATATATATATATATATATATATATATATATATATATTCTTTATCATATCAAATGTGAACCCGTTAACAAGAAAGCAAGAATGAAGATTGAAAGCTACAAGGGGACTGAAAAAGCAGACATGAGCATCTCAAAATAAGGCACCCTAAATATACTCCTTTTAAGGAGAATTAGCTATAGATACATAATTACCGAACTTTTATGATCACACACACACACACACACTGATTAAGACAATCAGCGTATCTTGTGTGTAAAACGTGGGTGTTGGTTCAAAAAGAGTTCCCTCTAAAAATAACGTCTTTATAAATATTCTGCCAGAATAGATACCCATTTCTTTCAATTATATATGTATATGTATACATTGAACGGAAGTAAGGGTTCAGTTTTGCATTATAGTTACTTTGTAAATGGTACCCCCTTCTAAAACCCTGGAAATGCTCTTTTTCTCGAAATTTCCCATTACTTTTAATTCAATAAATTGTCTCTTTCCCTGTTGATCTCTCGAAGGGTGGGTTTTCCTTCACATCTAATGAATTATATGGAAACATATAACACGAAAAAATATATATATATGGGTGCAAAGCAGGTCCAGCCATCTGCCAAGACGGAAGCTTAATTTTAGTGTCACCAAATGATACCGAAATCTTCAGTTAGCTTAGTTTTTATGAGACTCTGAAGTTCTGAATCTTCTTCGTCATCGCCAATTCGCCAAAGGATGGAATCAATTTTCCAAAATTTATGGCATTTCTTTCATTGAATTTGATTTTTTATCTTCGCAGAACTTTCGACCATAACTGGTATTCTCCAAAGGTACTTTGCTTTGAAATCGCACAGCTGTGTCAATTATAGCGTTTGTCTTAATTTTCAATCTTTAAAAGCATTTGAATATTTATGCACACACACACACATACACACATATATATATATATATACATATATATATATATGTGTGTGTGTGTGTATGTGTGTGAGTGTGTGTGCATATAGTCATCAATACTTCGTTAACACACTTATAGAGTATCTTTTTAAAAATTCCTAATTAACTTCGCTTGTTCTCTCACCTGAGAAAGCATATCTTGGTTCAGTGTTGATAGGTGTTGTTCAAACGTTTTTGATCTGGTGCTTTTTGCCATAATCCTGGCCATTATCAAGATCAGAGAAGAAGAAGAAGAAGAAGAAGAAGAAGAAGAAGAAGAAGAAGAAGAAGAAGAAGAAGAAGAAGAAGAAGAAGAAGAAGAAGAAGAAGAAGAAGAAGAAGAAGAAGAAGAAGAAGAAGAAGAAGAAGAAGAAGAAGAAGAAGAAGAAGAAGAAGAAGAAGAAGAAGAAGAAGAAGAAGAAGAAGAAGAAGAAGAAGAAGAAGAAGAAGAAGAAGAAGAAGAAGAAGAAGAAGAAGAAGAAGAAGAAGAAGAAGAAGAAGAAGAAGAAGAAGAAGAAGAAGAAGAAGAAGAAGAAGAAGAAGAAGAAGAAGAAGAAGAAGAAGAAGAAGAAGAAGAAGAAGAAGAAGAAGAAGAAGAAGAAGAAGAAGAAGAAGAAGAAGAAGAAGAAGAAGAAGAAGAAGAAGAAGAAGAAGAAGAAGAAGAAGAAGAAGAAGAAGAAGAAGAAGAAGAAGAAGAAGAAGAAGAAGAAGAAGAAGAAGAAGAAGAAGAAGAAGAAGAAGAAGAAGAAGAAGAAGAAGAAGAAGAAGAAGAAGAAGAAGAAGAAGAAGAAGAAGATTTCATTTAGAAAATTACATACATTTAAAATACATCCAGTGTAAGTGGAGCTTCAGCATACTTTAAAGGTATTCTGCAGCCCAACTACATACTAATAAGAAAAAGAAAAACCAAA
Organism: Thysanoteuthis rhombus; assembly: GCA_963457665.1. Taxonomy (NCBI): domain Eukaryota; kingdom Metazoa; phylum Mollusca; class Cephalopoda; order Oegopsida; family Thysanoteuthidae; genus Thysanoteuthis; species Thysanoteuthis major. The sequence goes on along the minus strand of OY735242.1, from coordinate 36,454,698 downwards.
TTCATAACTCTCAGTAAAAAAAGCAATTAGCTTCAGTATATCGTACAAAGTCTCCCAATAAAGAGCATTTATTAACAAATGGCTTTATGAATATCCCACTAAATGTGAAAAGAATGAACTGGTACGATTAAGTTTATATTGATACTCCCGCCAGAATGAAAAAGAAACACATGGTAGATGAACGATTTTTCTACATGTTCGTTCAAATGAGTACATTGAAATACCCCTTCTGGAAAAAATTATGGAATCGGCAAATTTCAAGGATGTTCACTCAGCTAAAATAAACAAATCATAGATGTGACACGAAAAAATATTTGTTGATATTCATGAAATATAACTCAAATAAATTAGATTAAAATCTTCAAATTATTGGCATGTTTTTTCCTGATCGAATACAAGAAAACATAATGGGAGCGATCTATACTGACGAAACAATTATAGAATCATCAACGAAAAATCACAATTAGTACTTTTTTGCTCATTTCCAGGCTTTTATGATAACTTATATTCCTTATGTAGCCTGACTGCTTCCAGCTCCAACAAGGAGTAAGACAAAGCGATACCAGCTCACCTAATCTTTTCACGGCCTACCTCAAGATGATCTTTCAAAACCTGGACTGGAAGAATAGACGAATCAAAATAGACGCTGAATATTTAAGCAACCACAGATTTGAAGACGACATCGTGCTTTTCGCAAAGAACCTACACGACCTCCAACTAAGGATAGATGAACTAAACGAGGAAAGCAAAACAGTTGGTCTACACATGAACTTCAGTAAAACGAAGGTCATGTGCAACAACCACACCGAGAATAAGAACACAACTATCGAAGATGCAAAACTGGAGAAAGTAGACCACTACATCTACCAAGGACAGCGAATCACCATGAGACTCTCAAAAGAAGACGAAATCAAGCGAAGAACCGCACTAGGATGATAAGCTTTTGGCAGAAAAAGCTCAGCCTTTAAAATGAGAAAATCCCATTAATCCTGGAAAGAAGGGTGTATAACCAATGCATCCTTCCAATAGTCACTTACGGAGCTGAAACATGGAAGCTAACCAAGAGACAGATCCGAAAATTGAGAACTATGCAACGTGCATATGAGAAAATTATGCTAGGCCTCATATGGAGAGATCACAAAACAGAACTATATATTAGGAGAAAACAGGAGTCCGAGATATCAGAGAATCTACTAGAATACTTGAATGGCAATAGATCGGTCATGTTGCAAGAATGGCAGACAGCCGATGGACATCACTACTCACAACATGGATCCCCAGAGATCATATGCGAAATCGAGGCTGGCAGAATACAAGATGGAGAGACGAACTGAACAAATTCAGAAAATACTGGCTCCGCGACAGCAACAATAGAGACATGTGGTGGATCCTGGAGAAGATCTGCATTCAACGACGGACGATAAAAGACTGATGATGATGATGATGATGATATTCCTCCAGGCATGGACTTCTCTAACGAAGAACAATATGCCCCATCAAACTGATCTCAACTTTCTTGGAAAGCGAGCAATAGATTAGCTTTACAGGGTGTTATGGATCACTTTCAAAATATTTCTTAAAAATTTCCCATGGAGATCAAGTTTGTCTGTTGGTCATATCATTGAGTTGATACGCCTTTCCCGAAGAAAAAGCTTTAACTCTGTTTGTTCTGCAGAAAGATACATAATCATTCAGAAAAATGATTCGATCGCCAAACTTTTTTTCTACCGATTGAATGAGGAATGTGCACATTTTTTTCGGGCAGCCATATTCATGTTTCATTGGTATGGTGCTAGACAAAAGTTGCAGCATTTTCGCCTTAGTCAATGCAAATTCATGTTTCATCACGAAATACCACTTTTATCCAATCATCCATACTCCATGATCACTTCTAAACCTTGTTTCACTCAACATGTTATTGCTGGTTTTATCTTTTATTTTCTTGTAAGTGAATTCCATTCCATCCAGCTCTGTCAATAACTCTGATTGCCGTTTCTCTCAATCTTTGTTCAAGACTTATTGCTTTGAGTTTCCTATCCGGATACCTTGACATTTTCTGGCGTCTACTTACAGTTTTTCTTTTAAAACTTTCCTATTTTGTTCACATTTGTACCAAAATTTAGATACAGCGAAGAACAACCAACATCTTTTACCGCACTACGTATCGAAATGTTCCTTCGGTTAACCAAGCCCAATAGTAAGTACAATAGTTCCTTGAATTCTGCAAGTTCAGTCTTTTAACGGTAGACTAATTTGTTTATTCAGACAGGTGCTGACATTTGTCTCAGCAATGAAAACCGCGAGACGATACCATAACTTTCTCCTTCTTTAAATGTTTCCATAATTACTCTTACAACTATTTTCCTTGTGAATTGAATGATTTCATATTTCCCCAAAGCATTGAATGAACCCGTGATTATTTCGTCAACATTGAATGATTCAACAATCATTTCCATCAAATGATTATACGATTCCTTCCTCATCATCTAATGATTTCATGATTTCTCTTGCAACGTCGAATGATTCCATGGTTATTCCCTCAACATCAAATGATTCTATGATTCTTTCCTCAACATTGAATGGTTCCATGGTTATTCCCTCAACATCAAATGATTTTATGATTCTTTCCTCAACATTGATTGGTTCCATGGTTATTCCTTCAACATCAAATGATTCTATGATTCATTCCTCAACATTGAATGGTTCCATGGTTATTCCTTCAACATCAAATGATTCTATGATTCATTCCTCAACATTGAATGATTCCGTATTTATTCCCTCATCGCTGAGTGAATCCATGATTCTTTCCTCAACATTGAATGGTTCCATGGTTATTCCCTCAACATCAAATGATTCTATGATTCTTTCCTCAACATTGAATGGTTCCATGGTTATTCCCTCAACATCAAATGATTTTATGATTCTTTCCTCAACATTGATTGGTTCCATGGTTATTCCTTCAACATCAAATGATTCTATGATTCATTCCTCAACATTGTATGATTCTGTTATTGTTTTCTCAGCACTGAATGATTCGATGATTATTTTTCAACATTGAATCATTTCCTAATCATTTCCTCAACATCTAATACATAAATAATTATTTCCTCTGCATTGAACTATTGAATAATTGTCTCCCAACATTGAATGATTCAGTAACCATTTCCTAAGTTTTGAATGATTATTAATTATTAATATAATTATTTCCTCAACATCTAATATTCCAGTAATTATTTCTTTAGCATTGAACTATTCCATAATTGTTTTCTCAACGTTGATTCCGTATTCATTCCCTCATCACTGAGTGAATCCATGATTCTTTCATCAAAATTAAATGATTCCATGGTTATTCCCCAAACATCAAACAATCCTGCTATTCATTCATCGTATGATTCCTTAATTATTTTATCAACATTGGATGATTCTATAATTCACCGATGGTAAATGTTTCCAGAATTTTTTCTGTACTTGATCTGAAAATGATATGCCAATAATTCAAATATTTTGATCTAATTTGTTAGATAATATTTTTCATATATTGAGCTATCAAACAAAAACTGTTTTGCATCATATTTATGATTTGCTTGTTTTTTCCTGTGAAATAAAAGTTTGATGATTCCATTTCATCGCCACGAATATTATCGTTTATATCAATTCATTTTTTTTAGAAAATTAATTTTTCTTCCTTCGCTTTTGTCTTTGTTAATCTATAATGGTATTTTAATGGTTTCCATCTGTGTTTGAATGTTACACTTCCAGTCAAAACTGAAGCGTTATGTATTTTAGAAAGTGGGTAGGAAAACAGAGGGCAGAAAACTGAGCCATTTAGTTAACTGGATGGGTAGGAAGATAAAGGGGGCAGAAAAGAAAGTTACGTCGTATGAAGTGTATAGAGTAGAGAAAGGTTGGCAGAAATTAGCTTAATAAGATGTGTGTGTAAGAGAGAGAGAGAGAGAGAGAGAGAGAGAGAGAGAGAGAAAGAGAGGATTTAAGTGTAGGAAGATAGAAAGGTTAAGAAGAGAAAAAGTTCATCAGGGCCGGAAGAGATAGATAGATAGATAGATAGATAGATAGATAGATAGATAGAGAGAGAGAGAGAGAGAGAGAGAGAGAGAGAGAGAGAGAGAGAGACAGAGACAGAGACAGAGAGAGAGAGAGAGAGAGGGAGGGAGGGAGAAAGCAGAGACGAAAGTAAGTCTAGTAAAAGGTTTGGGAGAGAGAGTTGGTGCCTTTAATAGGGATAATAGATAAGAGAGAGAGACACAGAGACAGAGAGAGTATAGAAAAGGGTTGAAGAAGAACAGGGGCATGAGATAATGGATAATATTAATCGTCAACAACAGAGAATTTTCCTTGAGTTCAGTTGGTAATTATCAATCTACCACATCATTCCAGGGGGGTTTATATCTTAATATCTAAATTTATATTGAAAGATTTTTCTTGAAAAGAAACCAAGGAAATCGTTTCAATGGAAGAGTTCATTGTTTCAAATATATGATGTTTTAATTGCAAAATTGTTACCTTTGAGTAGAAGAGTCCATTGTTACGGAAAGAAAAAATGGAAAAGTAGATTCTTGACAAATCAATTTAACTTTTGCTATTTCAATTTTCGACACCCCTATCATAATAGAACCAACATAAGTATGTATCACAAAAGTTCCGTCACAATGACGAAGATGCGGACTCAAGCCAATGATTGTGTGTGTCAGTGTGGGTGCTTTTTATTCATCTCCTGCTAAAATGACTGCACCGATGGTAGTAAAAAAAAGAGGACAGAGAGAAAACAAAGAAAGAAAGCAAAGAGAGAGAGAGAGAGAGAGAGAGAGAGAGAGAGAGAGAGAGAAAGCTAAGAAAAAAAGAGCAAAGGGAGAGAGGAAGAAAAAAGCAAAGTGAGAAGGAAAGAAAGCAAAGGAAGCAAAGAGAGAAAGGAAGAAAGAAAGCCAAGAGAGAATGGAAACAAAAAAAAGGAAGAAATAGTGCGAAGAGTGAAAAAAGAAGGAAAACAAAAAAAGAAAGGAAGAAAGCAAAGAGAGAAGGGAAACAAGGAAAGGAAGCAAAGAGAGTAAAAAAAAAAGAAAAAAATATAGCGAGGAAAGAAAGAGAGAAGAGGGAATCAAAGGAAACAAAGAAAAAATGGAAAGGAAGAACGCGATGGAAGAAGAAAAGAAAGTAAAGTGAGAAGGAAAGCAGAAAAAGAAAGATAGCAAAGAAAGAGTGTAGAGAAAGAAAGAAAGGATATAAGCAAAGAGAGAGTTAAAGCAACGTGAGACAGAAAGCAAAGGGAAAGATAGAGAGTTGAGAGAGAGAAAAAAAGAAAGCAAAGAGAGGAAGAAAACAGAGGAAGAAAGCAAAGAGAAAAAAGAAAGAAAGGAAGCAATGAAAGAATGAAAGAGAGCAATAAGAAAGAAAGCAAAGAGAGAATGAAAACCAAGTTTGTATTTTTTAACACTAACACTGAATTAAGTGTGGACGGTGGGAGAAGGAAGGTTAGACCTTTCTCAGGCCTTCGGTCGTTTCCAATAACATTAAACAACAGAAAGAGGAAGAAAATATGGCTTGTGTTTCATTTACCAGCTTCTCTTATGTCCGATGAAGAGGTCAAATGTCATTAAAAAATGCAATGTCAATAAAATAACATCTCACCTGATCATTTTTTTTAATTAGCTGCTATATGTCAGAATATAATTTCGAAATCCACATGTTTGCATTTAAAAAAGCCAGAGGTGGTCAAAAAACTGAAAAATGGCCCCAAAACGCTAAAAATGGCCACTTATGATTTTTACTGAATAATTTTACAGAATATTTCCATATCGTTATGTATTGAGAGTATGAAAATCAGTTGATTTAAAAGAATATTACTTGTTTTTCAACCTCCTCGTCTTCCGTCCCCCTCTGCTTGAATGGTGGACGCATAGTTGAACTAATAGTTCTTGTTAATAATAATCTCCCTCAGATTTTAAATCAAAGTCTTTGGAATAAAAGAAAAAGCTGAGAATTAAAATGCCCTAAAACTTTTTCCCTGAAAAGTCCTAAAGATGTACCGTCGATTATTTCTTTTGGTGAGATATTGTTGAAGCTATACATGAAAACAAAATTTCATTTTTCTAAAGGTTCTAATAAAGCTACATAAAATTAAGATTGATTTTTTTGCAATATGAAATATGAATATTTTGAGAGAATCGATCAAATGTAGACTTTCCAAAACTGATTCAACTCACAAGCGCAAATTTTCAGATAACACCGTAATTACCTCATTGCTGTTCTTTTAACACTTGAAATCCTTTTTTAAAATTATGAATCACTAAACTGTCCCACTTTAGGACATGGACCAAATATATATATATTTATTGAATCTCTTTTACACTTTTAAACTGGAGAAAAGCGTCAAAATGAATTAAAGAAATCTCATTCGTACACAACATGACCTCCTGAATTGTCATTTCACTCTTATTTTATCGGAAAAATCATAATCCACATCGTAACATCGTAAACAAAATTTGATTGACTTTGATCAAAACTAAGAGGGATTGTCATTATTTCCTCTCGATATTCTTTCACGTAGTTGAAGAGGTCTGAATTCTCCATTTTATTCTTGTTTTAATTAAATTTAATTAATTTTGATTACTGTGCAATGCGAGAATTTGCGCTTTCCCCGGATTCTATATTTGATCCGAGATAATAAATATACAGATTTAAAAGGCAAGCCCAAAATGAGAAAAAAAAATATATATATATACAGATAACTAGTCGAATAACCCATCCAAAGGACGTGTATTCGACTAGTTTATATAAATCTATGCACAATGAAAGCAATCTACATAAGAGGATGCTCTGTAGGTAGCAGAAACGAAAACGAGGCATTTCTAAGTGAGCTAAGCAAGTGAAGCTTTTCATTGGCTAATACAGCGGTGACGTATAAGCAGTGACGGATTATCAAACAATCAGCCCCTTGGCCGAAATTTAACAAGCCCCTTCCCCCCCTTGCCCATCCCTGCCCCAGTCTTCGAATAGAGTAAAGTGACATTAAATAACGCTGGATGACTTACATCGCTGAACTATGTGTATCGAACTATCAAGGGCGGATCCAGAATTTTGAGCCGGGAGGGGGGCCAGTTTTTTTTTTTACTCCATCTTTTCAATCAGATCATGGATATGTTATACCAAATCGGTGAAATAGTCTGATTGGCAGATTTATACTTTTTTTTTTTTTTTTACAAAAAACAAACAACAAAAAAGATGAATACATAGTTTTTATTTGATCCAAAGTTCATTCTTTTAAAAGGATATACAAGTATCTTTTTTTTGTATCAAAAGTTGGTAGAATCGAACTTTTTTTTTTTTATAAAAAAGTAAATGCTTAGTTTAATTTTTTTACTAAAATTAATGCATACTTATCTTCAATTTTATTTGATAAAAACGAGGACAGAAAACAACTATTTGTGTAATCAAATTGAAATCAAACTTTTTTATTCTAAAATACGTAAGTTTCGCCAATTGGGCTATTTCACCGATTCCGTGGCACAAATATTATAAAGTCCCGTTTTTGTTGTGGTAATTTATGATTACTTGGAGTTTCTTTGGTGTTTTTATTTACGAAATTTCCATATCTACGGAATAACATTTTCTTTTAATCAGGACTCCTTGAACCCCCCACTTGGTTAGCGTCTGACTACGTGTGTGATATCATAAATATAAATAAATTACAGAATCTACATTACTCAAGTGTACAATCAACTAAATGATTTTTGTACACCCAATTGAACTATTTTTGTACACTCAATTAAACCATTTCTTAACACTCGATAAATACATTTTTGTACACCCAAACAAACCATTTTATGTTCATTCAATCAAATCATTTTGTTACACTCAATTAAACCATTTTGTCCACTCAATGAATACATTTTTGTACACTTAATAGATAAATTCTGGTTCACTCAATTAGATCATTTTTGTACACTCGATAAATGCATTTTTATACACTCAAACCAGTTTCGTACTCCCAAATAAACCATTTTTGAACTCTCAATACATGCATTTTGTACACTCAATGAAACCATTTTTGTACACTCAATAAATACATTTTCGTACACTCAATTAAACCATTTTTGTACACTCAATAAATACACTTTTGTAAACTCAATTAAAGCATTTTTGTACACTCAATAAATACACTTTCGTACACTTGATCAAACCTTTTCTGATCACTCAGTAAATACATTTTTGTACACTCAATGAAACCATTTTTGTACACTCAATAAATACATTTTGGTACACTCAATTAAAGCATTTTTGTACACTCAATAAATACATTTTTGTACACTCAATTAAACCATTCTTGTACACTCAATAAATACATTTTTGTACACTCAATTAAAGCATTTTTGTACACTCAATAAATACATTTTTGTACACTCAATTAAAGCATTTTTGTACACTCAATAAATACATTTTTGTACACTCAATTAAACCATTCTTGTACACTCAATAAATACATTTTTGTACACTCAATTAAACCATTCTTGTACACTCAATAAATACACTTTCGTACACTTGATTAAACCATTTTTTGATCACTCAGTAAATACATTTTTGTACACTCAATTAAACCATTTTGTACACTCAATTAAACCATTTTTTACACTCAATTAGACCATTCTCTTGCTCTTCTGGACCCCCAGGCTTAAGCTCACTCAGTTTAATGGTTAATCCGACACTGCATATAAGCAAACAGCAGTTAAATACCGTGAAACGAAATTTAAAACAGAAATGAAAAAATGAAATTGGTAGATTGAAAAAATAGATGGATAGATAAACAGAAAACAAAATTTGGCTACAGTGAAAAAAAAAGTTTACCAACCCTGTCTTCACCGCACTGGGGTTTCGATAGCAAGTAAAGAAAGAAATTGTTAATGATTTGATTATTATCATTATTAGTTTATTATTATCATTATTTGGTAATTCTGGGTTATTTGGTCATTAAATACGATAGCATGAATATTGCCAAAATCTATCCCCCTTTACGGCAGAAATAGGTAGATTTGTCATTTTTTTTTTTTCATTTCCTGCTAACTATATAGCAAAAAATGTTATGCATGCACAGATTTCTTACCAAAGGTTAAGGATAGGTTTAGGGATCGGGGTTAGGGCTATGGGTACAATCTCGAAAATAATATCTTAGATTTGAAGAATAGTATCATGTAACGAGAAAAACAGCATTATTCGAAGCGTGGGGGATAACTTTTGGCTATGTCTACGCTATCTTATTCAAGGACCAAGTAACCAAGTATTACGCATAATCATCATCGTATATACTCGTGTAATGTTCGACTTTCCGAGACCAATTTTCAAACTTATAATCAAGGGATCGACCATTACATGAGGTACACTTTTGATAGAGTAGAGAATTTGGACCAAGACAAGGCCTGCGGACTCTTACGTCTACAAATTGGGCCTAGTCTGGGCAGTAGAAGACAACAAATAGTCCCGTTCCTTACAAAATGAACACAATCTTACTGCAAATGTTTATTTACTTACTGTATCTCATTATATGACAGGCTATTCCAGTGATTCCCGAAGTGTGCATCACGGCGTCCTTGGGAGCCGTGGTTCACCCCCAGGGGCAACGTAGGGTATTCGGAAATGTCAGTGATGTTAATAAGTTGATAATAGAAATTAAAAAGGTTTTTAAGATTGAGTATCCATTTTTAGAGTTGTAGTCACAGAATAGAAAATTTTTCATGAAAAATTAATTAGCCTTGTGAAAGAGATGATACAGCACAAAGTAGAAGCGGAGACATGTAAATGTAATTGCTCAGTATTTTCTGACATGGAGCACGGGGGGTAATCCTCATGTAAGGGTGCCGTGACTCAGAAAATCCTGGGAACCACTGGGTTATTCTATTTAGGACAGAATTTGGAAGTGATAGAGAGGCATGAGAAGAGTGAAAACATAACGTGCACCAAGAAAGCATTTCTCGCACGCCTTCGCTAGAGGTAAACATGCTTGAATAACACAAATTCAAATTACATATGCTGAATTTATTACCGGTAATCACAATGTATGATATGGTTCGACTATTTTCCTCGTCTATTTGTTCAGTTGTATCGAACGTTCCGATCGTGGGCCCTTCAGCCCTCGTCAATTGTTGTTGGTTCGAGAATGTAAAGTGCATGCTCAATTGGACTGGACACGCCACATCTATTTTTCGCATACACTCTAAGGAGTGATAACACATTCTACAACCGACGACACCCGACAAAGACTGGAGGGTAAACGGCCGAATCGTTGTGAACAAATGAAGGCATTAACGAAAGAAATAACAAAATCATCTAAACATTTAATAAGCACATATGCTAATTCATTCTCTGTTTGCACTTACACATCTCATTGGTTAATCTATTTTAATAGTATAACATAATGAAGATTACGTCATGGAAACTCTTGAGACTGTGTGTTTGATCACACACTAAAACAGTCCTAGTTGAGACTTTGAAAAAACTTGAAATTAGGATAGTTGAATCATCAGAAATTAATGACTTATTGAAATAGCGTCAGGCTGCGTAGCGCTGATCAATATATAGATAACTCCGATATTTTCGATTGGTGTGTTCTGATAAAAATGTTGATTTTAAAGCATAATATAAAAATATATGAAAATAGAAAAAAGTAATGAAAACAAAAACTGAAAAATAAAAATAAAAACTTTTTATGGGCAACAGAATGTCATACTTCAAGCTTACTGCAACGCGGATCTTTATTATCAACGTATATAAAATGCAATGTGTATATACATATATTTCATATATGTCGTAATTTTCGACGACACGGGCGGAATTCATATCATACATAATGATTTATACACCCCGACTGATAAGAATCAGACAAGAATGGAACTGGTAAGTTTAAAATCCAGAATAGAACATTCCACGGAGTATATGATCAACCAATGATTTGATGGGTAAAAAAAGGGGGTCGAGTATTACGCGACTAGATACGGTAGTCTATTTTGTGATTCGGTAATTTCGTACTAAATATAAGTTGAATTACTTCGCTGAAACCCATTATTATCAATTTTATGACTACGTTTCAACTTGATCTTTTTTTAATATTGATTAGCGGTACCAACAACAGACCAGTTTAATTAATGTTGCTGGGTTGAAAAATTGTTCAGCTGTTTTAAATGTACATGAATCTATATATACATTCATCCGTTCATAGTAAGTACTTGAAATTCTGCAGACACATCCCCCTAAATGAGAAGGAAAAATATGTTGTTTTTTTTTGAAAACCCTCCCATAATAGATAAGTTTTTTAAGGGGGGGGGGTTCAATTTACAATAGAAGATTTTGCCAAATTCGTCTCCTATAATTGTCCAGCAATATCCTTTCCTCGTTTCTTAAAAATTTGTACTTTTTACTTTTTCTAGGAAGTCCAAAAAAGGCACAAGAAGTAGTTTATTCATTGATCATCCCGTATTTTTTAACAAATAGCATCATCGAGTGCCTAACCAGATCAACTTGTTTTTAAATCATAGATTTACGATTCAAACCATATTGATTGTATTTTCATGAAGGTAACTTAATTTCACCGCCAGTACGATGTAAATCATCAGGTAAAAAGTTGCATATATGGTTGGCAGTGATTCATAATTTCCTTGAAAATGATTATTTTACTCAGACCAATTCCCCTTCGACAGTGAGTAAACAGAGCTAATCAAAAGTTGAGAATAAGTCTCTGGTTAGATTCAAACTCACTTCCAACATAGGAGCTCTGTATACGCCCGATAGCTTTACCAATTGAGCCTCTAAGACTCAACCAAAAATTGCGATGAAAGGAGAAAGTTATCATAAGAATTAGCAGTAATGTTCGATTACACTTTATCCAATAAAAATAGAAATACAAAATACGCGTACACTGACTGTTACTGAGGTTGGATATTGTGTATAATTTCTAGAAAATCATATTCAAAGTGTTTTTCGGGCAATTGACGTCATTTCCTTGTTATTGAACAAGAAGAAAAAACATGACGACAGATTTTGATTTTTCGGTAAGAAATGTTTTTTCGATGTTTCATGCTGTTTCGCTGCAGGCTTAGCAAGAGTTTCAAATTTTGTTCGACAGAAAATTTTTCTTTCACTAATATTCGATTTCCAATTACTGTATTAGCTCGTGCACAATACAAAAAAAAAGAATACAAAAAAACAGGGTCAAAATTGGAAGGGAGCTTTTTACTTGAATGCTAAGATAATAACATTTTTATATTACTCCTACATAAAAAGTCCAAACATTTTGTATACTGGCAATCGGAGGTTGGGAAGTCCTGTCTAAAGTGAGAGGTAAAGGTTCAGAGAATAGGTTATCGGGTGGTAAAGGTCAGAAGGCAGACGGGTTGTTCGTCTGTCTTCTCTCCTTCTCCCTGTTCCCCCTTTCTTTTAGCTTTTAGAAAAAATGCATCTTCAGATCCTGAGTGAAGGTAGTTGTGAGTGTCTGAGATTAGTGTAGAGGGTGGTTTCGAGGTTTCTATCGTTATCTATGAGTATACAGGTATCTAGGAAAGCTATTGAGTCAGTAGATATCAAGTTTAATCGAGTCGTTCATGTGTGAGAAGAATTCTGTAATACAGCTCCTAATTCTCTCTATATAAAACGAATGTCATCTGCATATCTGACGTAGAAGAAGCAATCTTTGTCTATCTATTGGTATATGTAGGTCTCTTCAAATTTGCCCATGAAGATGTTAGCATAAGGGGGCACTACTGTGCTCATGGCACGGCCTTTCATTTGGAGGTATCTATTATTAAAGCTAAAGCTATTGATTGTTAAAATATGTTGCATAATGGTGGTGATTGTTTCAGTTCTGAGTTCTTTATTTGTTATATTGCTGAAAGCTTCTCTGGGTGCTTGAATGCATTCATCGTGTTTAATATCAGAATATAGGGATATGATATCCATAGTGAGTAGATGTGCTTTTTCAGGAATTGTTGTGATGTGCGTTATTTTGTTTAAAAGTTAGTGGTGCTTTGTATATCGGATTTAACTTGCATTACTAACAGGTTGGATGTGGTGGTCTACATATTTTGAGAGTTAGGTGGTGTGACGGTCAATGGAGGAAATAACTGATCTACCTGAGTTATATGGTTTGTGAATTTGGCGTACTAGATAAAACTTAGCTGGTTTCGTGAAAGTGGATTTAAGTGTTTTTTTCTATATTATTATCATTGTATATGTCTGTTGGGAATGGGTTATCATGTTTTGATATTTAGTGAAGGGATAATTAAAGAATTTTTTGTTAAATTCTGTGTTATTTAGTTGTGTATTCGCTTCTATATGCATATATGTTTGCGCTATGGATGTGAAGTAATCCGACGGAATGTAGATGAAAATAACAATTGGAAAGACGAGAAAAAACTCAAGAGATAAGTGTTACATCTCAATATTTTTTAAAATCCTGTGGGCGTATTTCGATGCATTTCGACGGGCGGACAGTTATCTTACTGCCCGCAGAATAATAAAAAATCATAAGATGCAACACCCATCTCTCGAGTTGTTCTCTTTAGCTTCCAGTTGTCATTTTCATCTATCTATCTATCTATCTATCTATCTATATATATATATATATATATATATATATATATATATATATATATATATATATATCACAATCTATCTCTCTCTATATATATATATGAGGAAATGCCATCAATCATTAACGTTAACCTATATTTTCATTTAGATGTGCGGACACAGCTATCTGAGTCGATTATTCATCGAATTTAACAGCACCAGACATTTCTCTTTCGGGTTATTTGAAGCTTGGGGTCTATGTTAAACTGCCAAGTGCTGTTAAGGAGGTGGAGATTTATAATCGAGGAGAAATAAGTGACCTAAGACATAGTAAGATACACTTTGAAATCTTATGCACAATATTATTGAAAGGGCAAGAACTTGTCAAGTTAAAAATGGCAGGAATTTGAACGAAACAATTTTTCGTATACACATTGGTTGAATTAATATTTATATATTTCGTTTGTCAAAAACAATTTTTGAGAATCATTAAAACAATAAAGATATGAATGTTTTAAACCCAACAATGACTTTCATGCCAAACTGTAGGTGTCATTCGTTGGAAAAGAAAATTATTTTCCTAACTTGGTGATAAAATTCATTTATTCTTTTCACTTCTAGGACAGGTACTAGTAAGACACGAAATTTCAGTAGACGCCCAAAGGAGATGTTTTCATGTTAATATATATATATATATATATATATATATATAGTCTGGAACGTTTTGCAGCTTTAAGCACAAAAGATGTTGCTATACAAAGTTTCCTTTTATTAGTATAGAAAAAATTTCAGTCTCTCCCTCTTTCCTCTCTCTCACTATTCCTTCCCCTCTCTCTCCCTCTCTCCATCTCTGTCTGTCTGTCTATCTTTCTGTCTGTTTGTCTCTCTCTGTCTCTCTCTCTCTATATATAGTATAGATGGTTTTTCAGTCTTAAAGCACTTAAGATATTACTACGGAACCACCTATTTTTCATACACAATTTTTTTCGTTTCTGTTTATATGTTTATTTCATTGTATGTTGGGTGAGACAAGTACTTTCTTAAACTGTTAATGAAAGATGTTTAAAGAGATTTATGCTTTACACAGAATTAGATCTTGTAGTACTATAAGCGATATTTTATCGTCGGGATCATCAGTGGTTTACCATCGAGCACACACATACACACACACATGCATACACAAACACATGCATACACAAACACACACACACACACTCACACACACACATACACACACACACACATACACACACACACACACACATATATATATATATATATACATAGATAGATAGATATATATACGAAAAATCTGGGAAAGAAATCACCTGACATGTTTTTCCTAGTCCAATTATTTATCAGGCGTTGTGGATTATTTCTAGTCTTAATCTAATTACTTTTAAATTTGTCATCATAATGCAGTATTTGAAATTAACCGAATTTGATTTTATCACTTGGATTTTGCTCATTGAAAAAATAGAGAAATGATATTGTCACGAGAATGACAAAATGATTGTTATATCTTTCAAAGTATCCAATTCAGTTTGAAAAAATGTCATTTTATCAATCTCAAATTCTTAAGGATAGATTTTATCTCTTAAAGAAGATAAGGTGAATATTTGGCGTTGATCATCAACGTTGAATTAGATTAAAAACTATATATTTTTGTATATTGAATAAATAGATACGTAAATGTTAACACTATTTAACTATCAAATAAAATTCCACATTAAAGAATGATCATTATCATAAAATGGATTTAATGGAGTAATGAAAAGATTCATATAACAGATATTATTACTAGTATTTAAAATTTGTTATACAAATAATAATAATGAAATAAAGGTGAAATAAATAAATGAATAGATAAATCAATAAAAATTGTGATCATTGTACTATAATGCCAATATTCTAGAACTTTCAAGTTTTAACTTGAATTTCTCAACATGACGGCATTCAGAGAATCTTTCACTGATGTTGCAAATACTTTTTGTCTTCCAATAATTTTTTTTTCTCCCACGCATAAGTAACATCCCTCATAAGAATTCTCAGGGGGTCTAGAGTGATTATTTTTAGACCATTTCACTATTTGATTAAGTCCTTTTTGTTTTTGGTTCCAAAGGAAGAACGAATCGAAAGTTCTGTGTCGCTTTTTGGTTTTTCATGTAGGATATTTTGTTGTGGTAATATATGGATTTCCTACTACGAATAGATGCTCCTACATAAATTTTTTTTATATTTGGCTGTACAGCCCTGGATATTGCTCTCAGTTATGAATTAATGGTCTAGAAGACATGCATCTCCATTTTTACATTCACAGTCTCATTTCGTTTGTTTATATGATTTGATATATGAATTTGAGATTTTTCGTTGTATGAGTTATCAATTTCATTGATGCTATATCTGCATCTGAAACTTATTTTAATGGTGTCTCATTGAGTATTTAGCTTAGAATATCAACTTTTTGGAAATGTTTATCAATTGATTATAGAAGAAGCTTTCCTATATTTATGGTAACTTATTCACAAAAAGAAGGTTGAGCAACATAATTTTCCTGTTTGTGTTTCATTTTTCCCTTTTTGTTTAAAGTAAATTTCAATTTACTATTTAATTTACTTGTTTCAGGGCCTCATTATTACCATCTTATATTTACATGAAATATGTTCTTGCTGGAGGAATTATTATATCCACTTTAAACCCAACACATTTCAATGCCCTGACTACTTTTTTGTAATTTCTTGTTTTGGGGTCATTACTATCTCAAACTATTATTCATCCATTGCCTCAATAAAAACCTACATCAGTTTTCTAAAAAATTAGAGAAAGAAAACACCTGACACGTGTTTCATACTGGATCCATTTTTTTGTTTGTCTCCATTGTAAAAAAGATGATAGCAAGTTCGGTACATCGTATCTTTTGTTCGCAAAAGAAATGCAAATAAAACTTGCCGTCGCATTCAGTAATTGAACAACCGTAGCATCAGAGATTGAATGCATCGAAGAATAAATATGGTTAGAATAAGAAGATTTTGGATACTTTAGTTGTTATTAATGAATTTATCAGAATAACCCTCCAAGGTCAAAAGAGCTTTTTTAAAAAAAACCAAAACGAAGATTCATAGAAGTGATCTCATGGAGTACTGATGTCAAATTTTAAGTCTGTAGAGAAAACGGTATGGTCAGGCACGCTTGATCTCACCAACATACGTACGTATAATAACGGATAAAACCCTACGTCATCTTTAGTGGCTTTGGTTGTTCAACTGTATGCGAGCAAGAACACCATATCGGATAATTGTCATAAACAAAGAAAAAGAGATTTTCCAGATCGTCCATGTGGCTGTTCAAAATGTGGTGTATGAAGGCTAGAGCCGTTCCTGCAGTAATTGGTTCACAAGGAACCTTGAAAAGAAACTAAACAAGAAAAACAAAACAGAACGAACAAGATTCCACTCTCATCCTAGACAGAAGTGGTGATCCATACGTCAATTTTGACGGCCTGATGCTAGTTCCTATCTACCAGAGCCCCAACGAGATCAGGATGTGACACAACGTCTGTTTAATGTAGGGATACCATGTGGATAGGAACTTCACTAACATTCTCTCAAGTCCTCATTACTATTGACGCGAGGGTATAAAACGCTGATCTTTGGGACTCTGGACGAATCCTGAGTTCCTTGAATTTGACTACACAGAGAAGTACTACGCTATTGAAACCGTATAAAATCAAAGAGGAAACTTATATCAACATAGCGACTGAATGTATAAGACAGATTAGTGCAGAGTTCAACACGATCTGGCTTCCACTACTCAACAGGAACAAAGTATGAAAATCCCAGCATAACGTGGAAAGAAGAAGAGATCGACATTACCCGAATCCTACGTTGTAACGTAACAACCATAGGAATAATCCCTATACCACCATCATTGGAAAATTCTCTCTAGCATCATTATATTTATATAATACACCCGAGGAAGGTCGTAGAATGAATCAGCCGAAACGTCGAGTTAATAATCGTCCAAAAATCTCTTTGAATTTTGAAGCTGACCACGAAAAAATACTGTGGTTCCACGATACGAAATGTCTTTTTGATAAAAGACAACCATCTTGCTGTAACAAATATTTTTCACAACAATTATAAAGTTATAACAATTAAAAACTGTTATTCTTTCTGTTAATGGTTCATTTATTATATTCTTTTTACGGAAAAAATTCTTTCTCTAAACCTATTTTTGTTTCTTTTTATCTGAATGAAATTACAGTGTCCGTAAAAAATAGATATCGGTTCTGCGATTTTGTGAAAATAGTATAAGGGTTCTGTGGCAAAATGAGTTCGTGAGCCAATGCTGTGGAAGTTTGTAAGAATTACCTTTTTGAAATGTATCAGAGATTTTTTGCACTTGCTGTAATTATTTTTATAATTTATCCATGTGTAAATAAACCCATAATTTTTACGGGTACTATGCTAGTATTATTAATAATGCAATCATGGTAATGGGGATCTAATTATATCAACAAATTGCAACACCCAATTTTGACTTGGCTTTTTTGATAACAAACACTGCATTCGATTGGCAATTAGAAACGGTCAACCGAAATTATCACCAAAGCTCTCAACCAATGGCGTATGGTACTTTGTATCTTGGTTATGCTATGTGTTACAGTTGCACAAAAAGTCAATATTTTAGTGTCGATAAAAAAACAAAACAAAACAAAAGAGCAAAAGCCTTTTTAGTGCAATGTAGGAGAAGCGGCCCCAATTGTAAATTGATGAATTTCAAACCCTTGCTCATTCGATGTTTCAAACAGCAAACAAATGAACAGAAATAAGAGAATTAATGAAAGAAAAATATTTGGACGTTATCAATATGCTGTTTTTGTGATTCGGTCGGTGATGATCTTTGTGAAAAGTTTGTAATGCTGGGCCCCACATGGAGAGACCACAAAACAGCACAGTACATCCGGGAAAAGACAAGAGTTAGAGACATCATAGAATCCATAAAAAATCTCAAATGATGGTCGGCTGGCCATGTTGCAAGAATGGCAGACAATCGATGGACATCACGACTCACAACATGGATTCCCTGAGACCACATGCGCAACCGAGGCCGACAAAATGTTCGATGGAGAGACGAGCTAGACAAGTTCAGGAAGTACTGGCTCCGTGGCGCCCATGATAGAGAAGTGTGGCAAATCCTGGGGAAGGTCTATGTCCAACGACGGACGCTAAAAGACTGATGATGATGATGATGATGATGATGATGATGAATATGTTGTTTTCTGTTGATTCTTTGATTTCCTCATTCGGAATAATTTTCCATACATTGTGTCAGAAAAGCTTCAACTATCCATTGCTTTACACCGACACTAAGATATTTTATCTTTTTGCGCATCCAACACATCCTACATGTTTTTGAGCATTCCAGCTGGCTATGGATAAATATACAACACGTAGAGGCCACGCGAATGGAGCTATAGTGCAGAAAATTCAAACACTTATTCTTTATCATATGAATAAGAAGAATACTTATTGTGCCTTTTTAAAATTCTCCGCCAAGAGAGATTTTTCGAAGGGGGTTCAATTGCAATGGAAGATCATACTAAAAATGATCCCTCAATTTGCGTCTGAATTACCACTTGTTTTTTAGAATTTTCATTTCATTTTTTAGCTAATCATTACTCAACAAAAGGTGAGAGAGGTAGCTTATTCATTGATCACACCCTTTTCCCAATTTTTAATTGATCACCCCCAGCATGGCATGCTACCTAAAAGGATTGGTCTCGTGAAAGTTTCTATTGAATGACATACCAAAGCTGTTTTGTGACAATTTCTATCTACCTGGTTTGAAGCCACGTCTGTCTCACGATACACATGCCTCCATATCTCCGGCGAGGGATTAGCAACGTGCATAATTTCAAATTTCGAATTCGAAATCCTGCCCCACAGATGGATTCAAATCCGAAACGACGTCGCTTTAGGAACAACCTCTCACTATGACTGATCCATCAAGCACGCACAAGAAAGATAGCAGAGAAAATTCAACACAGAGTACATCTATATCACTTCTCTGATAGACAATGGTCCTCTTATGCATTCATTTCTTCCCGCTGCTGGTAATAAAACTACTACTACTGCTACTGCCGAAATGTTCTTAGTTGGTACTACAAACTGTGAAAATAAGGATATATATATTCTATCAAATATGGCTTAGATATTCAACCCTGGGTATCATATTAGCAAAGCAACAGGTATTATAAACTGTCAACCATACAACTGTCGACATAGGTTTCAGTTTTTAGGTCGGTCTGAATTGCTAGCTGTATATTTATGTATTACGCGTACAGACTGCCCCAATAACAATTAAAAAAAAACTTTTTGTTTTTGTTTTTTGAACTCCCCCTCCCAGAGACTTTTGGTGGGGATTGATTTGAAATGTAAATTTAGGCTACATTGGTCCCTTAGTTTGTGACCAGTTTTTAATCACACTTTTTTAGTGATCACAGCTCAACAAAATGATAACTTATTTATTGATCCACCCTCTTTAATTTTTTTTCATTCATCACCCCAATACAGCTTGCTGCCAAAAGACATTAGTCACGTGATGGTCTCTACTGAATTAATAATCAGTGACTATGATTATATAGACATTGCAATTGACACCTGAATACGTTATCAAATTAGAGCAACTAACTTTAACTTGTCCCGTTTTACTTAGTAATAACGTCACTCGATTCAGTTTAACGTATGGCCCCCGTCCCATGGAAAATGAAAGGCCCAACAGCCCCCGGGTGCATGATTGAGGCTAGCATAGGGAGATCATCGGATGCCTAGTCATAAGAATATCCCCTCCCTGCCTTCCCCGATCGAGGAAAGCAAGGAGCGATACGTCTTGGCTGAGTTCCCGAAAAGACGTCAAATTGAGCGTCTGACCCCCAAAGAGAAGGGTTCCGATCCTTGGTCTGGAAATGATTCTAGACTGTCAATCTCTTAGACCTGTCACCTTGCCTAAGCCTGAGAGCCCAATATTCCCAATCATTTTACATAATATTGAAGGATGAAAGATGAGTTCATGTCTTTTGCGGGAGAATTAGTGCAAAGTCATCATACACAACACCGACCAGAGTTCGAACTTGTGTCACCGATTCCAGTGCCTGCACCGTTACCGACTATTCCAATCGCACCTCCTATAATGATTGAATATTGCCTGGCTTAGAGCCAGGTCTGATCTTGAGATAGACTTGTCCTGGTGATGGATTAGCCCCCTGCTTAATCTCAAATTCGGAAATCGAAATCCTGTCTTGTAGATGAATTCAAATCCCGAATGCTTTCGCTGCGAGAACACGCTCAAAATCTACTTACTTCATCAAGCATGACCAGGAAAGATAAAGAAAACTAGGAAGCAACCATAGAGCGCATATATATTTCAACTCTGTTCAGTAACTTAACACTGAATGAAAATAAAACACTTTTTTGAAGATGGAAATTTCAAATGCATAAATACTGAGATATCTTTCTTGGAATTTAAATTTGGCCTTTCAATCAGGTTGTCGTTTTTTACCTCTTTTCTGGTAGAATAATAAGATAATAACTCACAATTAAAAAAGGCGTTCCCTCTTTTTACGTCGTCCACGGCTGAACTCCCTTCCAAAAAATTAATTGAAATACACTTTGAAGATATCGTGTGGACAGATAGACATACACAATTGAATAAATATACTTTCTGCAACATCGTCGGCAGATGTTATATTAAACATTTTTTTTTTACTTCTTTTATTTACAGTTATGCCTCTGCCCAATCTGCTGTTCAAATTTCTGCAATTTCACTTATCTAAGGTCAACTCCAGAAATGAGCAACCATTTATCATTAGATCATCATTGCTACCATCGTCGGACAATGCTATCTGAATTTGTCTAGGTCATCACACCATCTTATATTCTGCTGGAAACTGTTTCGGACACAGTTCAAGAGCAAATCTTTTAGTTATGTTCCATGTTCCAGCTCCATTGGTGACTATCGGAGGGATGCATTGGTTGTATAGTCTCTTTTTAGGACTAATGAGGTTTTCCTGTTCTTGAAAGTTGAATTTCCTCTGTCAAAAGCTTGTCGATCTAGAGTGATTCTTCGCTTGAAAAAGATGACTTTTTGTAAAGATTTCTAATAGAATAGTTATACTTGGTAGATGTAATGGTTTACTTTCTTCATTTTCTCCATCGATTTTGATCGTTGTGTCTCGGTCCTCATCATGTTTCTTGTACATTTTTGTTTTACAGAATTTCATGCGAAGCACCAACTTTCTTGCTTTCTCCATTCAATTTGTCTGGCGTCATTTGGAGACCACGAAGTTTCTCATCCAAAAAGGTGATGTCGTTAGCAAATCCGAGGTTTCATGGTTATTTTCTATCTATTTCGATTCCTTCATTTTCGCAGTCTTGGTTTCGGAAGATTACCTCGAGGGATGCTTTGAAGTATTTGTCGACCTACAGTGATTTTTTTTGCCTGATTTAACGTCCTTTTTCAAATTCGTTGTCTTCATCTTTCTTCAGCACTGAATGTTTGATTTTGATGGTTTCAGTAAAATGGTAGATCGAGTGGAGGATGTCCAGGAAATCAAAGTCTCAACATTGAGAGATCTCGAATGAATAGAGTAACAGTTCAGGCAAATACGTAACTCATCGTTCGATGGTGATGAATAAATTTGTAGATATATCGATGACAAATAAAACATTAAGAATGATGAGAGACTTCTCCTGAATGACGTTAATCAGGAACGTTTTGGACATGTATTGACAAGTTGAAATCTCGTGAGTGAACGTGATATTTCACCAAGAGCCTTCAAAAGCATACAAAACATTCATACGAAATCAGTTACTATGAATGTATAAGCTCATCTCTCCCTCCCTTCCTCCCTATCTGTCTGTCTGTCTGTCTGTATATATATATATATATATATATATATATATATATAAGCATATGCACGTATGTATACATATATATGTGTGTGTGTGAGTGTGTGTGTGTATATATATATATATATATATATGCATGTATACCTATGTATTTGTATATGAATACATATACTTTATGATAATACCTTGTATAATATAACAAAATACATTATAACATAAGTTATACGTAAAAATCATAGCCAAGGTGGTGTTTGATCAACAATGGGGTGTCATGTTTATATATCTGTTTTGTTTTTAAAATCCGTGAAACGGTTACAAGGTGAACAACAGATGATCCCAATAAGGGCATAATAGCAAAGTATATGTGAAACATTTAAAAAAAACTCTGAAGAAAATTACATTTATAGATTTTGGGAAATAAGTGACTTAAGTGACACAAAAATGTTTGAAAATGTTTTTTATTTAGTGTTCAAAGCTGTAAAGTTTTCCAGACTAATCTGATTATCAATATGTATATATCTATATCTATATCTATATCTATATCTATCTATATATATATATATATATATATGTATGTATGTATGTGTGTGTGGTACAAGTCAAGCTAGCAGTATAACATAATATAATAATATATCAATAATATAAAGCCACTTCTGAAATGTAATGGATTTATTTCATAGAGTGCTCGATACATACAACATTTTACTCATGAACTTAAGTTGTTTTAGAGTAGAGTACATACATACATATATATATATATATATATATATATGTATAATATATATATATATATATATGTATATATATATATATATATATATATATGTATATACATATATATATATATATATATATATATATATATATATATATATATATATATATACATATGTACATGTATATATGTATGTATGTATGTATGTAGTGGTGTATGGTGATTCGTATCGTGCTCTCTGGTACGGATGCACCAAAGTGCAAAAAATATTTTGCTGTCTCTAAAAAGAAACGAGCAGTAAAAGCTTTCTTGGTACAATATAGGGAAGGTGATTGTAATTGTTAATTGCATATTTTGCACCCCTGTTCCATTTTTAACTGAAATCGATTTTTTCTAATAATCACATTTTCAAATCTAACAATGCACAGTCACAAACGAAGATTAAGTTTGGTCGAAAATCTGATTTTTTTAAAACATTGAGTCGATTCTGCACATTTTCAATAAGGTAAGACATGTTGATGAAAACGCCCGAAACTTGTGAATTTGGTAATTCATTTGATTTTATTGTAGTAATCCTTAGCCATTTGTGGGATGTATGATTGAAAAAAATTATGTTAGAAAAGTTTTTTGCGTCTGACTTATAGAGCTGGAGAATTTTGTCTTTGAAATGTTCACATTGGGTGAAGAGTGAGACGTAGCATTACAAATATTTTGGGCAAATCACACTCAGATTTTAAAAATAAATTTGGTATTAACACAATCATACTAAATTTTCAATACAATTTATTCTGATATTATTTTTTTTTTTAGTAAAATGAAAATTAGAGAATTATTCAAAAAATTGAATTATACATTATTATTCGCTGACAATACTGCTTAGTCAAAATTCTTGAAATCGGGACAACCTTCCATACATAGTGCCAAAAAGGCTT
>OY735242.1:36420576-36428076 GCA_963457665.1 Thysanoteuthis rhombus | reverse complement strand
AATAAATGAATTATCCGACAGAATAATTATAGATTTTGTAACACTATTTAGAAACTCTTTTTTAAAATGATCTCCCGTCATTACCCATTTAATATATCCCATCACCTAGATAACGTAAATGGATCAAACAATTAAAGAAAATTTGTCACCTGTAGCAGCCCCATTTTCTTTTATTGTTTATTTTATTCATGTTGTCTAGGCTAAGTGATACATTAACCATGTAATGACAGGTGATCATTTCAAATAATAGTTTCCATATAAGACAACAATATATATGTATGTATTTATTTTCATATCATATACATATGAATCATGTTGCATTATATAGAAATTATATTGTATTATATATATGATCTTCCGTCATTACATGGTTAATGTATCACTTGTATCACACACACACACACACACACACATATATATATACATATATATATATATATATATATATATATATATATATATACATATATATATATATATATGCGTGATACAAGTGATACATTAACCCTGTTATATATATATATATATATATATATATATATATATATATATATATATATATATATATACACATCATTTGTACTTTAATCTTGATATGAATTCTAATTCCATAGGAGTCGTGAAATTCTAGGTGTTGGTGAGATTTTCGAGAAGGAAAGGGATGATACTGAAACTCGCTTCAAGAAGAGATGTCGAAGGGGGGGGGGTATATCAATGAGGGTTCACAATATAGCAGAATTAATGTTCGTCCAATGGTTTGAACCAATGTATCCTCCCAATAGTCACTTATGGAGCTAAAACATGGCAACTAACGAAGAGACAGGCTTGCAAACTGAGATGCATGCAACGTGCACATGAGAGAATAATGCATGCCGTCAGATTTTTCTAGCCTTTCGGTATGAAATACATAGTATCTGTTTCACAGCATAGACCGAGGCACCAGTACAGACACTTACCTGTCGAATTGGCCGGAGATTGTGTGTTGGTAAGAATCAAAGACAGAGTGCGCCCGTGGAATACGTTAGCCAATGAGGTTTTACTGAGGCTGATCATTGTTATGCGCATTGGAAGCCTTTTGACTCGTCCTTTATTATTATTATTATCACACGGCCCAGCTGTGGGGATCAGTTGCCCTTGGGCAGCACTGTCCAGTTGTACTTGAAGGGACAGGCCAGGCTTGTGGCTGACGCTTTCGTGACTACAGCTGCTTTAGCAACCAAGGTTACTTAGCAACCAAGGTTGCTTAAAAACCAAGGTCATGTCGGCTGGAGCTACTTTTAATGGGTTTCTCCTTTTTTTCCCCACGTTAAGCCCTGCCCTTGTGTCGTATTTTGATCTGGTGGGAGAGAGAATAAATCGATGCTCAACCTCACATGGAGAGATCGCAAGACAGCACAGTATATATGGAAGAAAACAGGAGTCAAAGACATTCTAGAGTCTATTAAAAAACTCAAATGGCAATAGGCAGGCCATATTGCAATAATAATAGACCACCGATGGGCATCACGACACACAACATGGATTCCCAGAGATCACATGCAAAACTGAGGCCAACAAAATACAAAATGGAGAAGTGAATTGGACAAATTTAGAAAATACTGGCTCTGCAACGCCCACGATAGAGAAGTGCGGCGAATCTTTGGGAAGGTCTATGTCCAACGACGGACATTAAAAGACTGATGATGATTTGCGTAGTAGGTAGTGATGTGAATGGTTACGGGTGATGTATATGAGGAATGGAGAGTGTTGTCCGATGAAGGGGGGGGGAGAAGTTTGTTAAGGGGTCCATGGGATTTTGTGGGATTCAACTTCAGGATTATAAAAGAAAGTAAGGAAGCTATATTTTTCGAGAAAATCAGAGTTGAGACTCCAACTCCAAATTAAAAAAGTAATTGGAATTTAATGCAGTTTCAAAGTGTTGATGAAACTAATTCCCTTCCTTCCTTGTGCAACATTGTCGGTAAAGAAAATGAAAATTTTTATCCTCGTGGAAGACATCAGTAAATGTGGAGAGTAATGTCTAGAAACAGAATCGTACCAGCCTCCTGAAGACATGTTCAAAACTGGTTTAGGCTTATTGAAATTATAATTCTTCAAAACCGTAACTAAAAAGTTTGGCTTTCCTTTTTTCACTTAAAAAATGTTCACCCCTTACTACATTCACATTTAGCCCTTGTGGGCTGACATAGATATCCTTTTAGGATGATTGAAGTGACAGAAATGGAAAAAAAACATTTTTCTAGTCAAAGTTTGCGAAGAGTGACTAACACTATTGACCCCAGAGATCATATGCGAAACTGTGACCGGCAGAATATATAATTGCGTGGTGGAATAGACAAGTTCAGAAAGTATTGGCTCTGCCACACCTCAGATCGAGTGGTCTGGAGAATCTCAAAGAACGTTTATGTCCAACAACGAACGTTATAATGATTATGACGATCTGAGATCAGAAATGAAGCAAAACCAAAACATTTTTCATCAACCGTCTAAAACTTTATGTAAATCTTCTAATTGAAAAAAATTCACTGAATAAAAAGAAAAAATTGGGATGATGATTATTAACTTATCGTCATATTACAAAATGATGTTATGGCAGGAAAATTTGAATGTTTGCATGTGTGTGTGTCCTTGTGTGGGTTTCGAGGTGCGATAATGCAGACAGTAGAATCGGTGACCTGCATTTAAACTACGATCGAGGCTAGTTATGTACACTGTACAGTAATTTCACAAGAAAAGGCATGAATCTATTTCTACTCTCAGCAGCTATGGATAAAATCGCCGGACGGTTTGAACATTCTAGCTTGTGGAAGGCCACAAGTCTAAGAGAAAGACAACTGTGATTCTAAAACCAGGGAGCGTAGCCCCTTTAAGAAGATTTGACGTCCGATTTGACGTCCTTTCGGCAACTCCTGGAGGCAAATGAATTCTAGAATCGTTCCTTTGGACAACATCAGCAAGAGGGAGACTCTGCAGACTGGGCATCTCATGATTCCGGTATACTTTGCTCGGGCATGCGCCTCGGGAGGGGATGGTCCCATTGTCTAGAGACAGAACAGAGGCTATTCATTCACACATGTGCGTGTATGTATGCGTGGAAAGATGATTAATTGACTGACCTGACACTTTATATATCGTCTGATAGAACTTTCCGCTTCGAATACAATAGATATTGGAGAGGGAAGTGCGCTTGCTCTTGAAATGTGCGCGAAACTATTTCTGGCGGGATAGAAAGAAGGAAGTGAAGTTGTCAGATGATGATTTGTAGGTGTTTAGCTTTTATGACGTCAAAGATCTGACAAGGGGAGACAAACCTGTGAGCTTTTGTCCTAACCTTGGTAGTCTCTCTTATGTTCTGTCTCTTCCAATATATATATATATATATATATATATATATATATATATATATATGCAATGCTCTTCCATAGGAATAGAGCACTCTGGTGGATGAGGAGTTTCTACATAAATGAATATATCGCTTAAATTCAGCCTTACTGACCACCCACTTCCGTAGTCCAGAGATGGATATCGGCCTCCGGGTCCGATGTGAGGGTTTCAATTTTCCCTCGCGGTACTGGATGGGATAATGTCATTAGCCACACTAAAGAGATGTAATACATCAAAACAGCTGTCTGAGGATGACACAATAATATATATATATATATATATATATATATATATATATATGTATATATATATATATATATATATATATATATATATATATATATGTGTGTGTGTGTGTGTGTGTGTGTGTGTGCGTTTCTTTTCAATATATATATATATTCATATTTTGGTAAATACGGTTGGCTTAGAGTGCGTAAATCGAATAGCACTCTTACCGGCGTTGAAAAACCATAGAACAGATACGGACTGTGAGTGAACAGGACTATATTTTGACATAAAGCAGTCATTTTGGTATCTCACTTACCAGCAGGCAGTCTTGCTCAAGAACGGTGTCTCCTTTAGACGGATTCTTATCGTTTTTAGGTTCGATTCTTGCCGCAGTCAATTTCTTCAATCGTTTATTCTATTTACACAGTCAAGGCCTACTGGAACATGTCACTGTGTGATAACAGGAGGTCAGTTCAAAAACGGTGTCAAATGGAAAAAATTACGTGTCTATGATTATTATTTTGGATCACATATCCATTTCATGTATATATGTGTGTGCGTATGGGTGTTGAAGCCAACCCCCAAACAATCAAAATATGAAATGCAAACCTAGAGAAAAAAGACCCATACTTCTACCTGGAACAATGAATCTCCATGAAATTCGCCAAATAGGAAGAAATCAAGCAGAGAATCACTCTAGGATGGCAAACCTATGGAAGGGTAAAAACAAGAAAATTCCCTGTCCTAAAAATAAGAGTTTAAAACAAATGTATCTACCTGATTGTCACCCATGTAACTGAAACTGACGAAAAGACTGGCCCTCAAACTGAAAACCATGCAAAGGGAAAGGATAGAATCATGTACAACATCACATAGAGAGATCATAAGACAATACAGCATATCAGGGATATTATCAAAACCATTAAAAAAATGAATGTCAGATAACTTCTTGATATCACGACTCACAACGTAGATCCCCAGAGATCTCATGCAAAAACTGTAGCCGGTAGAATCCAAGATGGCGAGACGAGTTAAGAAAGTATTGGCACCACAAGGCCAATGATAGAGAGGACAGGAAGGTCTATAGCCAACGATGGACACTGAAATCCTGATTATATATATATATATATATATATATATATATATATATAGATATATATATATACATATATATATATATATATATATATATATATATATGTAAGCCGTCAGATTTATCATAAACATTGATTACTTCATTCTCAGTTTTCATGCATAAATTGTCGATTTGGGTAAAAATGGCATCGCTTGAGATATTAACATATTAATTCAACTTCTTATATTTTCACTTTACTGTACTCACACGCGCATGCGCATACATACAAACATAATTATATATGTATGTATACTTGTTATTGCGAAATTGGATTACTTTGCCCTCGGAGTTCATGCCTGAAGTGTGCAATTTGTTATCTATTGTCGTAGCCAAAGGTCATGTCTCATAAAATACAGATAAATTAATATGAACAGAATTATACAAAGTTCTCCAGGCACTACGGTATAGACATGTCCCGCTATACGCGGCTTCAACCACGGCGAAACTTATTTTCATGATTTGAAAAACTGCCTCACTTAACCCACTCCCTATTCTTGACGATAAGCGAATACCGAACCAAGCCTTGACGGGAACCAGGTGACATGAAAGTAGGAAGATTGCGTTGCGTCCATTTTTCCAGGAAGGGCTTTAAAAATCAGCGTCTGAATCCCTCATTTTCTACCATGGCAAAATATGAAGATGAAAAAATGTCCTCCATGACATATATACATTCCAGGCCGTTAACACACACACATACACACAGGTTCACAGACATCCACACACGTGCTCGCATGACCTTGCACCAATACAAACTCAGCTTAGTCTGATACAAGGTCACAATAATGGGGCACTCAATCAAAATTGAACTCACATCTTTAGTAAATTTTCTACGACAGTAGGTTGCTCATGATTGCAACAATTGTTACCTTACCCGTATCAAGATAGCTGCTGCTCCAGCTGCAGGGTCAGTGTTTTTTAAGGTGAGTAATTTTAGGGTTAGCACTTTTAGGGAGGGTCAGGGTTAGTATTTCTAGGGTTAGAGTTACAGGATACTGCTGTCTACTTCTTTGCCATCAGCACCTGTTACTCTTCAGCCTGATCAGCCGTCATTTCAGAACGGCAAATGTCATATTTTCCATAATCGCTATACGGTAGGCACTGATATAATTCCTAAGCTTAGCTTTTTGTAGCACAAGGTGAAAATTGTGGGGCACTCTTTGAGAATCAAACTCACTGAACCGTCAATAATTTTCGAAGCGAATTCGCTAAATATCGATTCACACCGGGCGAATCACTTATATTATGCTTGGCTTAGTCTGGCATAGTGCGATTATAACTTGCTATGACTTGTTATATTCCCCACATCTGACTTATGCCGTACTACATATCAGTAAAAAGTCAAGCAAGGAAATATATGATGAAGTTGTCGAAAACAAGCCCGACTGCTGAAGGGTTAAACATCTTCCCAATTCCTATTTCGGCTGAAGATGATTGCTGCACTTTCTGTATTGTATATATGACAAAAAAATGATTAAAAAAAATATCTTTTGTAAAATAAGCCCGTGTGTATCTATTTCTTTAATATCCGAGACTTGTTAATTTAACTGGGTGAAACAGCCCCCTGATAATCAGTTGGTCGTGAGTTCAAGTCGCAGTAGAGGATTTAGAATTTTACTTACTGGTTTACAGCCCACATCTCGTTCTTGTTACGGTAGAAAAGATGAATTTTTGAGTTCAATAAAGATGTTGAAAAACACGTTAGGTGAAATCTAAGTTGACCTTTCATCTTATGAACCCAAATTATCAAAAGTAGGATGTGCTGGTGGCCAAGCAGTTAGCAATATGCTAATTGAATCGGTGAGCAGAATTCAAACCGCGGCTGAATTAATCTGCATTCACTTCACACTAATGCGCCTATGAAATACATGAACCCGTATCCCCCTACAAGTTATGAGCAAAAATAGTGAGTCGTGAGAGGCTGGAAACCGAAATAATAAGGACCATGTCCCCGAAAGGTACGCTAAAGTAATGCTCTCTGGAAATGCATAAATCCATTTCCTCTCCCCAAGCTAGATAGAGTGAAATTTATTTCAAAAGAATATGGTTAACGGGGCTCTGTTGGAACATCGACAGGCCTTGCAAACCAGATGTGGATCATGATAAATGCAAAGGCGAAAGAAACGCGCGAGACCTCCGAAAGTACGGATTGATGACTGATTGACTGACACCATGATTGTTCGATATAGGAATCATTATCAACAGTCTTTTAGAGTCATTCTCTATCATGGACGTCACGGAACCAGTAGCTATCTAGTTAGTTACGCCATCTTATACTTTGTCAGCCCCGGTTTCGCATGTGATCTCTGAAGATCCACTTTGTGAGTTGCCAGATCCAGCAGTTATCTGCCATTTTCGTTACTTGACCAGCCCATTGTCATTCAAGTATTCTGACGGATTATATGATATTTTTGATTCCTATTTTTCCTCTGATATATTGTGTTGTTTTGTGATCTTTCCATGCAATGTTGAGCATGATTATTTCATGTGTACATACATAGTCCTTTTCGCAGAGAACCTACACGACCTCCAACTAATAATAGATGAACTAAATGACGAGAGCAAGAAAGTCAGCCTACACATGAACTTCAGCAAGACGAAGATCATGTGCAACAACCACATCGGGGATAAAAACACTCAGATCAAAATCGAGGACACACAACTGGAAGAAGTAGACCACTACATCTACCTAGGACAACGAATCTCCATGAGACGCTCAAAAGAAGAAGAAATCAAGCGAAGAATCACACTAGGAT
>OY735242.1:36408076-36415576 GCA_963457665.1 Thysanoteuthis rhombus | reverse complement strand
TAGTCACACATGAATATACAGTTCAGTTAGCTTTTTTTCAGTTTTCTCGTTTGGAAGTCACACATCAAAGCGACTAAGATAACCAAACTGATGTAAATGAAATTGAACGTTTGATGTTAATATTTCGAGTATGCTGGCTATCTCTCCATTACGCTACCTAACGCAGACCGAAGGCCCCCTCCCTTACCCTCTGAACCCTATGACTGGCTTGACTGCGAGCGACAAAGATGAATAAATGAACTCGCCGTATCCACCAGATTTTGCAACTTCAGATTACCATTCATTCCAGTCTTTACAGAAATCTGTTGACGAAAAAAAATGTCACTCATTCAAGAGATTGCAAAAGGCACAATGGTTTGTGATATTAATACATTGTGATCGCGGTACGACAGGTGTTTTCGGTAGGAGATAATCATATACCTCCTGCTTCAATAACCGTCGAATAGAGGAGAAACGTTTATAAATTGCTAGAAAAAAAACTTTTTTTATTTATTTGTTGTTGCTAGATACAATCATGAAAGCATTTTAGCATGGTCTACTGTCGGTTGAGTACTGTTCATTGCAAAAAAGGCTCCACCTGCCGAGGTTCTTGTAATTGTTCGCATGCAGCAGTCAATCTGAGGCAGAGCGGAGGAAGACAGGTCTGGTTAGTCACTCCACAGACACCGTCATATGACCAATGTCTTTTGGCAGCATGTCATGTGGGGTGATCAATTAAAATTTAAAAAAAAAGGCAAGTCAATGAATGACTTACTCCTCTCGCTTTTTGTCGGGCAGTGATCATTAAAAAGTCTGAATTTCCAGAAAGAAAATAAGTATGAATACCACTGGATGTAAAATAAGGGATTAATTTAGCATAAACTTACACGGCAAATTGAATGCCCCACTAAAAACTGATTAAAGGATGGAATTACAAAAAAAAATCACAACTCTCTAGCTCCAATAATGTGGCCTGTACCCGTAATACATACATACGTACAAAGATACATTGCAAGCCACCAAACCAGTCCGTCAGTCAGTCAACCAAGCTTAAAAACTGTGGAAACTTATATTGACTATTTGAATGACAGTTTTGGTTGATGGTTTCTATTCATAAAGAAAGGCAAACAGTCATGTGTGCGTACCCCGTGGCACGACTTTCGATCAAACGACATTTTCTCTTGCAGATGCTGGGAAGCCGAGCGGGAAAACTCCACGGAGAATGAACTCGGAGAGCTGAGTTCAAACTCTGGGTGAGTTTGGGTCCACTTCGTACTTTCCGTCAAGAAAGGCATAGATCCATCACCCTCATAAACCCACACACACAGACGTTCACACATCAACGAAGAAAATAGCGAATTGTGAAGTGAAGGGTGCTACTCTGGCTGCTTTTCAAAGTCTGAAAAAAAATATAATTGGCGTAATTTGGGCCATCCCAAAGTCATAAGAGGTGGGATTGGAACGAAGGGGTTGTTAGTATTTGAGGAAAGGTTAAGAATATATAGACTGCAGTAGTGCCGGTATCTGCCAGGAGACGAAGACAGGTGAGTGAGATTTGGGGAAACACGAAGGAACAGAAAGACTCGCCATCATTGTCAATAATTGAACGACAGTAGCATCAAAATTTGAAATTAAAAAGTTTTAAAAATTCCATCGAACAATAAATATGGACAGAATAAATTTCATTTATGACATTACAGGCCATCAATGGCCAACACAGGGGGCAGATAAAAGAGAGAAAAGAATACTTCATGAGGAGAAACACACCGCAAAAAGAAGATGGATTAACAACACACTGATAAAAAATAGTGTTATCTCTATTATTGCTCGGACTATCATCATCTTGGATGTTTTCCATACAACGTTTCGGCCGTTGTACTCTACGGCCTTCATCAGGTATCATCTGGTAGGTGTGAGGGAAGTAACGAACCGAACCCTTTATTTAACCAACGGGGGTATATAGACATGTGTCCATGGGTAGAGAACCGGACAAAATTACTGTAAGTAATCTAATGGTTCCAGGTTCAATCCCAGTGTGAGATAACAACAATTAGAAAATACTACTACTGCTAAGAGGGGAGTGCAGTCTATATACCCCCGTCGGTTAAATAAAGGGCTCGATTCGTTACTTCCCCCACACCTAAAACCTGATGAAGGCCGTAGAGTACAACAGCCGAAACGTTGTATGGAAAAAACCGAGATGAGGATAGTCCGAACAATAATAGAGATAAAAATAATTCTTCATCTTAAAAATTCAGAGAAATACTAAAAAAAAGGTGTCTGAAACATTTCAAGTAATTTACCACAGTGATTTACAACAACTTTCTACGAACCCACTTCTTCCACGGAAGACAAAATACAAACAAGGATCTACAACTAAAGAAGGGAAAGAAAAGAAATAGAAATAGAATAAGATGAAGGTTTTCAATCCAGAAAAATACCCCCACCAATAACGTCCTAAATAAGGATCCCAATAAATCGAATAATTTACCTGAAGAAGCCCAAACAGGGCAGAAACATAAACGTGTTTGTATAGCGAATCCATTATTTCATTATGCTGATATGCATATATATATGTGTATGTGTGTGAACTATTTGGGATAAAACAAACTCGGGAGTGAAAGTATCTGGAGGCATTATTTGTTAATTAATTCATAAATTAATTAAATAGTATGCTGTAAATATTTCGGGAAGGGTTATCATCTTCAGTAGTATGTGCGTATCTTTGTGGTTAAAAAGTTAGATTTCCATAGAAAATAAATTTAGCATCAGATGTTTAGTTTTGAAAGCAAAAATGGAAATCTTAAATGGAAATACATGGGAGGCCATGGTGGTAAGTCTGGACTGTTTCCT
Organism: Thysanoteuthis rhombus; assembly: GCA_963457665.1. Lineage (NCBI taxonomy): Eukaryota > Metazoa > Mollusca > Cephalopoda > Oegopsida > Thysanoteuthidae > Thysanoteuthis > Thysanoteuthis major. Next base: position 36,412,744 of record OY735242.1, on the reverse strand, counting down.
GTACGTGAAGGAATTTATATGTACGTGTGTATGTATGAATAAATCTATTTTCATTCTTAATCATTTGAACTACCCCTTCTCCTTCTTTCCCTGTTTGTTCTTCAGTAAATATGTATCTAGTGTTTGAAATGGTTGCTTTCTCTGTAGAGATAGTGCTCAATACTTAAGATTTTAAAAAGGGCGTTAATGGATAGATTCTAAACTAAATATATATCTCTCCCCCCTCTCTCTCTCTCTCTCTCTCTCTCTCTCTCTCTCTCTATATATATATATATATATATATATATATATATATATATATAGAGAGAGAGAGAGAGAGAGATTTATACATATATAAGTGTGTGTATATATATATATATATATATATAGATAGATAGATAGATAGAGAGATAGAGAGATAGAAAGAGAGAGAGAGATGATCAGTACAATAATGGTTTAGTATAATGTATATATATATATATATATATACATATATATATATATATATATACATATATATATATATAGAGAGAGAGAGAGAGAGATATTTATACATATATAAGTGTATATATATATATATATATATATATATATATATATATACATATATATATATATATAGAGAGAGAGATATTTATACATATATAAGTGTATATATATATACATATATATATGTATATAGAGAGAGAGATAGAGAGAGAGAGAGAGATGATCAGTACAATGATGGTTTAGTATAATGTATATAGAGACACAATATTAACATATGCGTTCATAAGATAGCAGCGTTGTTGACCAATGATTAAGAATACAGGTTTACTCTGCAATTCGAAATTATATCGCTTCTACGTGATCTGACGTGGCTAAAATCAAAACCTCGATAACCAATAGTTTATTTGGCTATTTTTAAATAACTGTCTTCTATGACTGCCTACTTTCATGTCATGATTGTAAGACTGTCAATCGTGGCGAAGATCTCACGCAAGTTAATTTCGGAAGTTTTGGAACGCCCATAGTACGAATGGTGGACTGGAGTAAACGAAAGGCACGCACAATGTCTAATTTAGTCATCACAATGGAAATGTTAAATCCCGTCAAGTTTCAAGTGTAACACCTCTATAAGCTCTATTAGGATTTTCCTTAGATAACTTATATCAGGGGTTCTCAACCTTTCCTATGCCCCGTATCCGAAAATATGTTTGATTAATTTTCGTATTCCCGTCAAAAAGCTATATCACATTCGAATAAGACAAAGACTTATTAAAAAATTTTGAACAAGGAAGTAAACTAAAGAACTGCGGGTGAATGAATTGAACTAAAAAACAATAAGGTTTTGATACCGTGAATATTAGAAAAATTGCAAGCAGCTAAGGAATGGCCTGGTCTTTGACTATACACTCTCACTCATATCTAGGAAAATCGATCTGATCAAGCCGAAAAATGGCTGATTTGGCATCTTTGCTTGTAATGGGTCTATCCCTCAAAAGCTTCAATTTCCCATTAGTGGGTGATATCGCCCTGGTTGGGGGGCTACCAAGTCATGAGAATTAGCCGAGTTTTAGGAATACAGATATCACAACAGGAAAACTAAATATACTTTCCATCTTTGTCACTCCCTCCCTGAAATGCCATCTCACTTCCCCTGGAGATGAGGAACCCATCCTAACATACCTAACGGATGCAGGAATAAAATCGTGATGAAATACACATGCTCACAAACTCAGTTCAAAATTATGGAGTCATAATTCTGAGATGCCGAATGTTGTTTTTGAGAAAGGGGTTTGGCGATGCATCTCTCACTGCTCAGAGTGTGCCCAGTCTCTATAATGGCGCTACTTAGTCACAATGGATGCTATTCTCGATTTTCTCCTTTTTTTTTTTTGTTAAAAAGAGAGTCGTATTCAGATTTCTTTTGGTTAGCGAAAACAAGTACTAATGTAGGTCTTTCGTACAAACGTAGAAGGGTTAGGTGAACTTTCGAAAAACGGAGGACACCTGCACCACAATATCAACAACAAGTACAGTGATGATGATTATGATGCTGCTGCTTCTGACGATGGTGGTGGTGGAGGAGGCGATGTCGATAAGAAAGAATTTAGTGTAAAGTGAGATATAACCCGAGCATTAGTGATATTATAGTGTAAGAACGATAAATCCTGTCACCCTCCCCCTCATCCACCTTACCACTGTCTTGTGTTCTGTCTTTACGTAATACACCCTCTGTCAACACCAACGCCAACACCACCACCCTTGCTGCTTGTTGAGGATCGATAGAATGCCACTGATCGATCTGGCACGACTGATGAAACGTATTAAATGGTTAGCTACGAAGTCGCGCTCGGTTCCTTCTCTCCTGAAGTTGCAACTGAAGATGATGCATCGTTGCTCTCCTGCTCACCTTACTCTTCTTTCTCGGCTTTCCATCTCGTCATGAAACGTTAGAGTTGTTTTTTTTTTTTTTTTTGGTTTCTATGCTTTTCTCTTACGTTCTTCTCTCTTTACAGGATCAGGAACCGTCAACCAAAACTGTCGATTGTTTCTTTAGTTTTCAAGATTGGCTGGCTGGCTGGCTATGCATGTATCGCACGTATAGACCACACCAATGAAGTTAGAGGGATGAAAGTTTGAACATTTACCTCCTATTGTGTCTAGGAAAAAAAAAGTGCTTTATAGTTTTTAAGAGGTCTTTTGTTTGGGTTTTTGCAATGTTATCTGATGTTAAATCGATCCCCTAGGTTGTGCCTAGCATTCACACTTGTTTTTTCCCCTAATTCAGACTTTGTAGTGATCCAACCAAAAGCAAGAGAAGTAACTTACTCATCGATCACCCCCTTTACATTTCTAATCACCCCCAACAAGGCACGCTGCTAAAAGACATTGATCAGGGGCCGGTTTTGAGTGATGAATTTCTTTCAATGTTTCTACTCGTCTTTTTCACACAACATAATTTACTGTCTCTCTCTTTTTTTTCCTTTTTTTGTATTTTTCTTACAATGTACTTTCATTGAACCACCGTAGCCATCAAAGTTGGCAAGGCGTTCTATCCTTTTTTATACATGAGCGTGTGTTTGTTTGTTCATGCATTTGTGTGCTCGTTTATTCAAACACTCCTGGTCATACTGTTTTGTCAATACTCAAACATTGGCATCAGTACTCTGCTCAATCCTTCTGGAAATCTTTTTTTCGATTTTTTGATCTCCGGGGCCTTTCTTCTGAAGGATTTATCTCTTTGTGTATTTTAGTGCTCTTAGTGATACCGTTTTGTCAACCAACTAGAAAACTGACATCAGTACTTCACTGGACTTTTTCCAAAAATGCCTTTTAATTTTGGGAAAATTAGCTTCTTTGACCTTTTGAGGGCCTTATTCTGACGGTTTTATCGATTTTTTTGCGTGTTCCAGCGCCCCTGGTCATACCATTTTGTCCACAGATCCTCTCCAGTGAAAAAACCCAGTGATGTCATAAATATAATCTAATTTAACAATATCTTTTTTTGTGTGTGTGTGAATCTTCTTACCAGACTTCAAAATTTGACGGAACTCTTCTTCTTTCATTGACAAAAATATGTTTTTGTTGTCTTTACTATAAAATATATTCCTTCTTCCCTCTTTTCCTTCTTTTTTAGAGTTATCTTTTTCGGGGAACATAATTTCGTTTTTTTTTCTTTTTTACTTTTCTTTTCTCAGTCTTTCTGATACATATTACTCTCCCTTTGCTTCTTTTCTCTCTCTTTTTTATGAAGTTATCTTGTTCAGATAATGAAATTGACAATATTTCTCTCTGTCTTTTTCTTCATTTTATATTTGCAAGTACACATTCTTGTTTCTTTTTTATGTCTCTTGCATAAATATATCATTTGTCTCTTTCTTTCTCTTTTTTTCAAAGTCTCTTTTTTCATTCAATTAAACAACTGTTACCATTAAAATGGCGAAGGGTTTTATCTTCTTTTGAAAAGTTTTTTTTTTTTTTAACGTTTGGAAAGAAATATTCTTATGACTTTTTGAAACCTTGCATGTTGTACCACCCATGGCCATACCGTTTTGTCAATTGAAAATCGGCGTTATAAATACGGCAGACCCTCTCTAAATATTTTTATTCTTGGATAAAAAGCTTTTTGGACCGTTTGAAGGCCTTATTTCGACGGTTTTATAAATAACATCTAGATTCTCCCGAATCATGATGTCTCTAGAGTTTTCGACTTTATTTTAGATGCATCTCAGTGGGAAACTCTAGGGATGTCATAAGTAGAATTTATTCTGACCATATTTATTCTTCAATGGAATACTCTCAAGTAACTTAGAATTTTGACGCTACGGTTGGTCAATTATTGACTGTGATGGCAAGTATAGTTTGGTTAACTATCTAGTCTTTTTCATACAGTATATCGTTTATTGCTCCCCCCGTTCCCTTCTTTCTTTATTAGAAACTGTCATCCAAGTGACACCAAACTCTGAACATATGTTTGTTCAGTATTCAAGTTGGTCTGGCTGGTTGACTATGTATGTATGTATCACGGGTACAGGTGTCACCAATGGAGCCAGAGGGTTGAAGCTTTTAACGTTTACCCTTCATTAAGTCCAGAAAAAAACATTTTTTTTAATACATCCCCTAAATAGTTTTCAGGTTGGTGGTTCATTTGTAATGTAAATTTTTGCCAAATTGATCCCTTAGTCCAGCAGCATTTCTTCAAAT
>OY735242.1:36303076-36403076 GCA_963457665.1 Thysanoteuthis rhombus | reverse complement strand
TCCTTATTTTGTTTTTTTTGTTTGTTTTTTTCAAAATTTCCCTATAAAAGCTTTTTAGATGAGGGTTCAATTTACATTATAAGTGTATGCTAAATCAGACCCTCATTTTGTGCCCAGCAGCGTTCTTGACCAGAATTAATGTAATTATTACTAGCAGAATACATTTGTATTATCTACGTCCATTGCTGATGATTCTACGATATAATGTATCGAAAATCATGAAGATATTTATGGTCAGTGATCAAGAATTTGTTCTGGCAAGTTCCGTCTTCGTTTTTGAATTTCTTTTTCTTTTTTTTCTTTTTCTTCTTTTCTTCCCTTTTTCTTCTCTTCTTTTTCTTCTTTGCTGCTCCTTTTTCTTTTTTCTTTTTCTCTATTTTCTTCTTTTTCTTCTGTTTTGTCCTTCTTTTCTTCTTCTGTTTTCATATCAGTTTTCTTTCTTTCTTTTTCTTTCCTTTCATTTTGTCCCCTTTCATCTTTTTTCTTCATCCCTCCTTTCAACTTCTTCTCCTTGTCCTTATTGTCCTTGTTCTTGTTCCTTTTCTTCTTCTTCATTTCCTCCTACTTTTCTTCTCTTTCTTCTTACCTTCGTTTCTTTTTTCTTCCTTTTTCTCTTTCTACTTTTCTTTTTCTTTTTTCTCTTTTATTCCCCTCTCCCCTCCTCCTTCCTCTTTTTTATCTTTTACACTCCCATTACTACTTTGTTTATTTGTTTTTTTCTTCCCATCCCCCCTTGTTCATCTCTGAATGGGTTTGGGCTCTTGTATTTCTTTTCGCTGTTGATACAGTGACGTCATTCCAGTTTTGAGCCAAGTGGTATTCAAAGATATAGAGAGAGATAGGGACAGACAGACGGACAGATAGACGGACAGACGGACAGACAGACAGACAGACAGATAGACAGAGGTAGAGACAAAGAGAGATAGAGAGGGTTGAGAAACGGCCTTATATAAGAACTTCACACTCAATCAACTATATTGAAAAGAGATTGGAAATATGAACGAGATTGGAGGAGACCTAACACACATATAACATACATGCATATACATGCATACATTTGCATATGTACACACATATATACACGCATGCGTACTTACAGATACGTGCAAAACACACGCACAAACGCATGGATACAATCATAAACATATTCACACACATGGAAACATACACACTTGCATAGCTGTACTAATACATACGTACATACTCTCATTATTACACAGAAGCATGCGTAAAACACACACCAGCATATCGACAGATATACAGATGCATGACATATACACACTCACACGTACGCACATACGTAGATGTACTTTTATTCTAATCCAGAGTCTTTACAGGCTTTATATATATATATATATATATATATATATATATATATATATATACATATATATATATATATATATATATATATAATTTTGACTTTTTATTTTTTACCAGAAATGCATAAATACGAATATTTGATTTGATCAAAGCAATGATATAAATCAACTATTTTCACCATCAAAAGTTTGTATAGTGAAAGAGAAAACTTCTTAAAAAAATGTCCCGATTCGATGTCACACACACACACACACACACACACACACACACACACACACACACACACACACACACACACACACATATTAGATCGGAACTATATTTGAAATGATCTCCGTTATTACACGGTGAATGTATCATTCGGTCAAGAGGACGTAAAGGGAATAAAGAATTAAAGAAAACAGAGCTGCAAAAGGAATTGAAAATGTGCCCGATGGGGTAGCCGCTCCAATATAGTGTTGCTCTCACCGCTGAGCTGAACGGCTGCTGGTAATGCAAAGGCCCAAATAAAGCAATCGTTGCAATGACAGACTAAATGTATTTCGTTTACTGATGAGATACGTTTTTTGCAAGCATATTATAGCATAATTTTCAAATAATGAATTTATAGAAACACATGACCGATAAAGATTAAGTCTGGTCCGACGGACGCATTTTGATTTTTCGATTTCATATTTTATTCGAAACTATGAACAGTTCATCTCTCAAAATCAGCAACAGAACCAAACATTATGCGAAACTCAGGTGTTCAAGGGAACCCAGTTTGAGAAACCTTGCAGTTGACCTGTCACATCCGGTTGTCGTATGATCAACGAAGTTGAACAATTTCAAGCCAAGATAGGAGATCAACTGGGTATACCATGTACAATAAACGGAAGGGACGTTCGCATAGTAAGCTTCACGTGGCGATCCCTTCGATGTTCATGGGAAGAAACTGATCTTCACGCCACGGTAAACAATGCAAGCCAAAGGCTCCCCTCTCTAGGACTAACTGATTGGCCTAGCTGCGAGCGACAGTAAATGAACGAATGAATATATCACTTCTTTAAAGAAAAACTGTCAACCTGAACTGTCACCAAAACTATCAACATGGGTTTCTTCAGTTTTCAAGATGGTCTGGCTGGCTTGCTGTGTCTACGTATGATGTGTACAGGCAGCTCCGATGGATCTGAAGTGTTGGAAATTCGAACATTTACTCTTGATATGTCTAGGAAAAAGTTTTCACTAATTCTTCCCCTAAACCATCATCATCATCATCATCCGTCGATGCACATAGACCTTCCCCAGGATTCCCCAGATCTCTCTATAAATGGGCGCTGCAAAGCCAAAACTTTCAGGACCCCTCTTGTTCGTCTCTCCATCTTATATTCAACCGGCTTCAGTTACGCGTGTGAGCTCTAGGGATCTGTGTTGTAGGTCATGTAGTCCATCGGTTGTTCACCATTCTTTTAATATGACCAGCCCATTGTCATTAACGTTTTAATGGATGCTATGATGTCCTGGACTTTTGTTTTTCCACTGATATTTTTTGCTCTCTTGTGATCTCTAAAAGAAGTGTATAAAACCAATGCATCCTCCCGAGAGTCACCAATGGAGCTGAAACTTGGAATCTAGACAAGAGACTGACTTTTAAACTTAAAACCATCCTACGTGCACATGGAAGGATCATGCTCAACCTTACATTCACTAAAATAGGTATGTAGTAATACCTTAGTTTGTACCTGTTTGAGGAAAATTTCAAACTTTAATTAGTGATCAACTCGCCACGTGAGGTGAGAGAAGTAACTCATTCAATAATCACCCCTTTTTTCGAAGACGTTGGTCGTGTTACCGTTTGAGTGACTAACAAGATCCATTTCTTTTTTTAAATTCTTTTCAAGTGGGCCATATCCTAGTACATACAGTAGGGAATGACGTGTACACATGCTTGGGAATTTGGGTCCGGGTTTCATCGCTCACGTCAAGCAAACGCAAGTATTGTTCTTCACTTTGTCATTGTTACCGGCATGAGACTGACAGATGACCACATTGTACAATATCTCCTCTCTAATTTTCATTGTGCAAACCATGTGGACTGTTGGGCTCTACCCTGCCACGCTGGCCTATGACATATTGAGGGGGTCTGGTAGATTGGACACTACTGGTGTCGTTCGGAGTTGCCTTAGAGCTCTACCGGCTTAATACCCACTCTATCTGCTCCTGGTGGGTAAGCAGACAGGTCTGGGTGTATGCAGTACTGTGCAGGGTGAAGGTTAGAGGATGAAGATTTGGAGTGAAAGATCTGAAAAGGTTTGAAAGTATGGGTAATTTTTTTAATATCTGTTATTCATGCAGTCTACCTGGGTGAATCAACCCAGCTTACATCCTATTTTAGACTATATGCACCTATAACGAAGTAAAGCTCTGTGCTGTGGAATACTAACATGTCTAATGGAATTCTATCAAATTTTGTTCAGCCAAACGGCTAATTCGCGCACGAGCATACCTCTCCGTTAATTATTAAGTTTTAACTGCGTTAAAGTCCACAGACAGTGAATTTTGGAAAAACGCTGAATGAGTGAAATATGAGTGAAATAGAGAGAAAAATATGGCAACTTTAGGTCTACTTATCTGGTTCAATTTCCCCTTGCATCAGCTTGCAGGGGGGTTCTTATAACATTCGAAAAAGTTTTCATTTTTCACTTTACATTGTTAAAGAATTCATCGGTCACCCCAACTACAAGCAGCAAGAATTTATCGCTACGATGGTCGAGGATGCTCTATCTTTTAATCTAATAGTTTCATGGCTGGTCTACCCCTAGCTGGGGGTGGTTGGTTGTATCTTTCCTTTCTGTCTTTTTTGGTTTTGTTTTCAGATCCATCTGTTTTGGTGTTAAGTGCAATATTCTAATCAGATTTTATGTACATTCAGAAATATTAAAGCTCTACTCTTGCTTACAGTCTTAGTAGATGTTAGACGGGATTGAAGATTAGGGGGAGGTACGGTATACATTGTAATGGTTAAACAACATAGAATGAGTGAACAATGAGTGAAATAAATGAGAGAAATAGGGAGAAAAATATGGCAACTTTAGGTCTAATTATCTGGTTCAACTTTATCTTGCATCAGCTTGCAGGGGGTTCTTATAACAGTCAAAAAAAATTTCATTTTTCACTTTACAAAAGAATTCATCGGTCAACCCAGCTACAAGCTGGAGAAATTCATCACTACGATGGTTGAGGCCTTCCATAATCCACCCTTTTCAACACATCTTCGAAATTAGTACTTCCTCTTGCCCAAACACCATTTTAATGTGCTCAAAAACTTCCAATAACAATGAATTGCAGTTATACATTGATATTCACGGGGTTAAGGGCACCAGGGGGTGGGGGCGTGAATACGAAAATTTGATGATAATATATGCTGACTCTCTAAACCGTTTCGGTTTCCTAAACCCATAGATATTGTACCATGAATAATAAACCAGCACTTGATCATTCCCAAATAGTGAATGCATAAATAAATGGGTACAGTAAAGTATACAGAAAAAAATGATTAATTTTGAATCTTGACTTCATTCCATCAATTATATCGGAATCGATATATTTTTGTCAAATACTTAAGAGCAGACCAAGTTGCTCATAATTCCTCTGTGAGTTCAGAAAAGTATTTTTTTTCTCCTTCTCACGACTTACTGTATGCTATTCTATTGTTGTTATAACCAAAATTCAACTTTCAGAGACGATATTAAATTACTGAAATACGTTTTAAAAAGAATTGAAAAGTTCGTGGTTGACGTTAGTGAAAACAAAATATAGGGTTAATTAACGAAAACCATGAATTTCATGTAACTACTACGCAATGATTATTGATATTTTTCCCTTTTATGCTTTAATTTACATTCATCTTGATATTTTTCTTGTTTTAAAAAAAAAATAATCTGGTCTGACGATAAAAAGCAACAAAAATATCAAAATGAAGGTAAATAGCATAAAAATGAAATGTTACCATTAATTAATTATACTTCGTCCACTGAAATATGAATTAATTGATTTGTTAATAGCACAGCTAATTGGAAAAATGTTAAAAATACCGTTTGACTGACTGATTCGCGAGTGTAAACATTGTTACAAGTTTCAATCACGATAAATTTTCAACCAGGTTTATACCTCTGACATATACAAATCAATAACACAAATATCATTACGATGCATTTATGATTTCGTAAACTTTCCTAAACTTTTTACGGTTTGTTTATACTGCACAGCGTGATTACTATGATGCAGTTTTTTGCAGTACGCTGTAAAACTGACCCCACCAATTCCCATTGAATTATTCAAGTCAGAGGCACGAATTATCAAAACCACGAATCGAAAACCCGCGAATAGCAAGGGATAAATATATACGTATGTTTATACTGAATCTGCAGAACTGTACGATTACATTATTAAATCTTCTACTTTACCATTGTTTTTTTTATGATGTGAAAAAGTGACATTTCATGTGTAACAACCCAATGTCACATTCAGTACCGTAACAAATGATGTCATGACCCATTAAATCCTATCATTACAATGAACCACTCATCTATCAGCTCATCGAACATAGTGCAATGGTTGGGCCGGTATTTATTTTTTAAGTGCGTCTTATCTCCCAGCAAATTCCGTATAAAAGCACATCTACTCATCATACTGAATGTGAGCTTAGGTTTAATCGCCAACGTCAGCAGATGGAAGTAGTGTTCTTCACCCTGCAACTATTACCGGGGAGCATATCGACAAGTGGCTGTCAGATGACCACGCTGAACAATATCTCCTCTGGCCTTCCATAATTCATCTATTTCCACGCATCTCTTCAATATTCAACGAGACTCTATGTCCAAACTTATCCTACCTTTCTTCTTTCTTTCCTTCTTTTTTTCGTTTTGCTTCCTTCCATACTTTCTATTTAATCCGTTCTTTCATTCTCCTTTATATCATCTTTTTCTCCCTTTCTTTCTTTCTTTCTTTTTTCTCGTTTCATTCTATCTTTCCCTTTTCCCCTTTCTCTTTCTTTCTGTTCTCTTCCCATCTTTCTTTCTTTCTTTTTATCTCTCTTTCCGTTTTAATTCTATCTTTCTCTCTTCTCTTTTCCTACCTTTCTCTTCCTTTATTCTTTCCTTTCATTCTATCTTCCCTTTTCCTCTCTTCCATTCTATCTTCTACCTTTCCTCCTTCCTTCCTTCCTTCCTTCCTTTCTTTCTTTTCATCTCTTTCTCCGTTTTAATTCTATCTTTCTCTCTCCTCTTTTCCTACCCCCTCTTTCTTTGTTTTTTTCTTTCATTCTATCTTTCTTTTTCCTTTCTTCCATTCTATTTTCTACCTTACCTCCTTCCTTCCTTTCTTCTTTCTTCCTTTCTTTCTTCATTTCTCTCTTTCTTCCTTTCTTTCTTTCTTTTTTTTTTTCTTTCTTTTTTCTATTCCCCATATCTCCATACACCTCTTCAATATTCAACAAGACTTTATCTCTCCTCATGCGCAAAAACAGGCGATTTACGTGGGCGGACCACGGACAGCGGACATTGCAAGACGCAAGGGCGGCCATCTTTAATTAAAGTACAGACATCAATAAAAACATTCTGAGAGAAAAAAGAAATGACATCAACTGTTCTTTGAAACTAATATCATTCTGTATATTTTTTGTATGTTTCTTATCAAGATTGATATTGTTTTATTATCTTTGCTGTTGTTGATTTGTTTTGAATTCAAAACGTTTATTTTTAACATTATTATTCATCGCTGTCCTCGTCAGACCAGTTTAATCACTGTTGCTGGGTTAAATGTATCCATGTAATAGGCTTGTAGCAAATCTACCGACTCAGTTATTCCCTCATCAGGCTACACAAAGACTCTGTGCCCTTTCAGCTCAGACATGGGGTAAGACAAGGCGATACCAGCTAACCCACACTCTTTACAGTCTACCTAGAGATGATTTTCGGAAAATTAGACTGTGAGAATAAAAAGATCAGAATAGACAGCGAATGCCCAAAGAACTTCATATTTGCTGTCGACATTGTCTTTTTTGCTGGGAACCTTCGTATTCTCCAAAGAATGCCAGACGAACTGGATGAAGGAGCAAGAAAATTTTATTTCCCATGAACTTCAATAAAATAAAGGCTATATACAACAAACACGTAGAGGATAAATACCCCACAATCAGAATAGAAAAAAAATCAGAGCTGAAGGAAGTAGACCGCTATATCTACATAGGAAAACTAATCTCTGTGAAATCCCCAAAGGAATAAATGTAGTGAAGAATCACTCAAGGTTGTCAAGGTTTCGGTAGTGATAGCTCAACCTTGAAGAGCAAGAAAATCCCATCAATCCTAGAAAGAAAAGGTCTACAACTAATGCATCATCCTGATAGTCATCTATGCACTTAAAACATGAAACCAAACCAAAATATTGCCCTTCATACTAAGAACGATGCAACGTGCACAAGAGAGAATCTTGCACACAGAGAGATCGCTGTACATTAGAGACAAAGCAAGAATCTGAAACATCTTAGAAACCTTCAGAAAACTCTAATGGCAATCAGCTTGCCATGTTGCAAGAATATCAGACAATCGCTGGACATCACGACTCAAAACATGGAAGCCTAGAGATCATAAGCGAGAATGTGAAAATAAAAGATACCGTGATATTCAGAAAGTATTGGCTCCTCGATGCAAACGATAGAGAGGTCTTGCAAATCTTTGGGAGGATCTATTTCTACGTCCTGACTTTTCATAGTAGAATCTTGAAATTGTGCACACATGCTCTTCTCAATGAATAGGGAAACATTTTTGGTTTTCTTATCCAAGATAGATTTTTAGTGGGGTCCTCAATATGTAATGTAAGTTTATGCTAAAATGATTACTAGCTTGTCTTCACTTGTTTTTTGAAAATTCAGAGCATTTTGGTGATCACAGTCCAACAAAAAGAGATGAAACTTGTCAATATATCACCTCATTATGCAACTTTTTAATTGATCAGCCCAAATGCAACATATATGGGTGGTGGTGAATAACGATTTCCCTTGGAATGCTAGCTATAATTCATCTGCACAACGCGATTTTTTCTGGCTAATGAGTCTCATTTTCTAGTTCGCTTATGTGTAAAAAGTATTGAAAATAGCTACTATTTCCTTCAAATGTTGCTTTTGTAGCCAGGATAGTGATATTCTCTTGGGTTAAACTATTCAAGCCACAAAAGAGGGTAAAGGGTTCTATCTCTCATTATATCTACCTGTGCTGGTGTATACGTTTGTGTTTGTTTGTGTGTTTCTGCTGTCCTGACCATCTGGTTTTATCTACAGACTCCAAAATTGGCAATAGTCCTCTACTAGATTTCTTCTATGGATTTTTTTATTTTTGAAATAAAAAGTTTTTTTTTTACATTTGTGGGCGCTATCCAGACGGATTCATTAATAAAATCTATATTCCCAAGAATTTACATGTTCTCCTACTCTATTTCTGATATTTTCTGGTAAAAATTGTCAGTGATGTCATATATAGATTTTTTTGACGATATTTGTTCTTCTTTCAAACATGACTTCAAATATTGGTGCTACGGCTGTTCATATGGTTAAATAGTGCACATTTGTCAGCAAACATAAGATATATACAGGCTTAATCCAAACGTTCGTACAATCTGGACAGTGTGCGTGATCTATTTGTATTAGGCTTTTGCCACTACATTTAGTGAGCAATAGATTTACTTAGCCATAGGGTGAACACTAGACAATAAAGTACTTCGATAGATACGTCTGAAATTAGTTCTTAGTGCAAGTAATATTCCATGGTCAAATTCTTGGGAGCTTTGGTTTACACCTTTCATGTGAGACTGGGGCTACTTGATACATTCTCTACTTCGATGACTGTAACTGTGAATTAATTAATTAAAATTCGAATATTATCAAAAGTTACAATGGAAAAGAGAATTTGCTTTTGATGGTTCGCGTAAATCTGAAACCTTTGTCAAGTTGATTGTATCCTCATTTAAACATTCAGAAAAGAATTACCAACCTACCCCACCGATGGGATGAGTTAGTACAATCAAATTAGGCAAGTTACTTATCTTGCTAGGAGGTAGAGATGTGATTAATACATGGTTATATTTTAGAAATATGAGACTGTAAACCAGACAGAAAGTATTTATGTAAGAAAAAAAGATTTTAGGAATATAATGGCTAGCCGGTAGGATAAGTGTAATCAATTGTGAATGCACCTATATGATACATTGTAATAAGGTAAGAAAGGAATGACGACACCAATGACTTGTTTGTAGACTACGCTATCATCAACTCCACAATACACCATGAAGTAGATTCTTGTTTGTCACACTGATAAAAGTAACTTACCAAGGTGGGAAGATATTTTTCATGCAAAACTCTCCTTGCTTATAGCACATATGACTCAAACTCAGTAGGGAAATGGCTGATTTTTTCTGTTCAAAACGAGACTAAACATTGCACCATCAAGTGATAGAAAAAATTAAATCAAGTGATTCAACCTACCCCTGTTCCCAAATAGCCACAGTCTCTCCTACTACATCACCAACCGTTCCTGTCACAGTTACATTTCAATTCTCCGTATTTTTCCAAATTCTGTTCAGATCACAACAGCTGTCACGTCTACGGAAAGGAATGAAAAATAGCAGAAGGACTGAGAAGGCACGCCAGAGTACATGGAAGTTGTACACCGGGTGCCAGTACCATGAATTCTATTGTTTATCAATTTTGCAACAGAAATTCAAAATCCCTGGCTGGGTTAAAGAGCCACACCCATTCTTGGCATAGTGTGATTCTCTGGAGTAACATCATGCGTCGGTCATACTCTAAACAAAGTGGCAGCTTTCATGTGTGTATGTACCGCTGGGGTAGAGGCCGCAACAACGGAGCCAGAAAGCTGAAAATTCAATTATTTACTCATTATTACGTGATGTGAAGAAATTGACAATTTGCAAAAGAGAAGACTTGAGGCTGATTAGTACACTTCGAATTCTTTATTGGTTATTGAGAAGCACTAATCAGCCTCAGGCCTTCCCTTATCCAAATTGTCAACTTTCTTGTCGGATGTGTATTCATCTTTCCCACATCCTTATTTATTGAGTCGACTGAAAAAAAAAACCCAACTTTTTCTGCTTTTTTAAATTTAGACTTTTTACAACAAAAGACGAGAGGGAAGTGACCCAGAAATTGATCACACCGTTGGTTTTCCAATTCTTTCATTGATCACCCCCAATACAGCGTGCTTCCCCAAAATGTTGGTCATTTGACGGTTTTTATTGAGTGACAAACCAGACCTGTTCATTTATTGTAATCATCTCGTCGTCGTCAATCTCTTTCTGTCTCGGAAGGCAATGGATTTATGCATGAGGGATTATTATGTGATTGTGAAGTCGGCGTCTGGCTCTGTGGGTGCTGTCTCCGTTCCCTGACTGTCTCTAGCCTTCCATTACTCTGAACTTAAAACCATATAGGTAATGCTGTGGGAATGCATAGGAATGGCGTTCCCTCACTAAGAAGGGTGGTGTTCCTTCACTATCTGTATACCACTAAAATTCTCTTTTTGAACGATCCACTGATGAGAAAAATTAGTCCAAAAATCTCAATGGATACATACGAGAATAATTTTGATACAAAAGTAGTGTAGTTGAAATTTCAATATTTTTCATTAAATCAAAAGGGCTCAATGTATTGTCAACACAACATAGAAATATTTCAAAAAAATTAGAGAGAGAAAATACCTGACACGTGTTTCCTGGTAGATCCATTTTTCAAGAGTTTGAACAATGGATCATGAAACACGTGTTGGGCGTTTTCTCCCTCTAAATTCATACATACACACACACACACACATACACACACATATATATATATATATATATATATATATATATATATATATATATATATATATGTATATATATATATATATATATATATATATATATATATAAAGAGAAAAAATAATCAGGGAATGAAGAAATGAGCAATTATAGCCGTTGACTCCCTCACTACCGTAAATAATTCGGCTCGAACAAAATTTACTTCCAAAAACTGTCTTTCCTTATTCAAATTGTTGAATGTTAATATCCATTACAGCTGGCAATGCTAAGTATAGTTACGATTAGTTGAAATTATGGCACCAAAGGCTGATTTTTCGAGAAAAATTATCATTTTATTTAAGTTTTGTCGAATTCCATACAAGGTTGACTTTTTCTCATCAAACTCCCTTACCAAAAACTGCCGGGTCATACACTTAAAATGATGATCACACTAAAACTCATGACAGGTTTGTTTAGTTACTCGATATCAAACAACAACAAAAAAAGCAGTGTCAGATTTCTTCCATACGATGATTTAGCATATCTATTCCTAAGTGAAAAAATGATAGTTCCATGAAAGATGTGATTAATTAAAACCATGTTTTTTTCGTAGCATCTTGTCATTTTAGTGTTGAGCGAAGATAAGACGTAAAAGTGAATTATTTTCATAGAAAATATCACTCAGTTTTGGATTCAATTGAACTCACCCACTCTCAATGTCAAATAAAGTCACATTTTTGCTTCGACCATACACTTTTAATTGCATTATGTATTTTTCAACTGGCCCTTGTGTCTGGTAATGACAAATAAAGACCCTTATTATTTTATGGATACATAATCCTTGGAATAAATATATCATGAAAGTTGCGATAATCTTTCGTAGAATTAGGAGTAGGGTGGAGTTTGACTCTGCAGCAGCCAGCCTTGCTCTTTTTGATTTTCTTTTAATAATAATAATAATAATAATAATAATAGTAATAATAATAATAATAATAATAATAATAATGATAATAATAATAATAGTAATAATAATTTTTGAAGCCAGGATTTCGTTTAGTCTGATATTATTAACACAATCAATACTTGTAAAATATCGATCGAGACGTATAAATAATTCTTTTCTATTGAAAACGGCCTCAAAATTGCAGACGACAAAGTGAAAGAGAAAGACAAAGTAGAAGTGGTTGAGGCGTCTCGAATTCCTGGATCGATTGAAACCTCCTGATACTCAATCACACAAAACCATTTATAGCCATCGAAAATTAATCTTATAAAATATGAATAGGTGCAAATAATGAAAAAAAAAAAAAAGGTCGTAACTTGAAGGGAGAAAGTGCCAGATATTGGAGTCGATTCAGGGTGCAAAACTGACCAACCTCTTCCTAACCGACACATCGCTCTGTAAAAGTGCTCTTCAAATTGACAGTAGTAATATTATCTTGATTTATTTTTCTAACTAGTTTACCTATACTGTCAGAAATAATGACGACAGCAGAGTTGAGCACCTCTTATCCGAAATGCTTGGGGCAAGACGAGTTTGGGTTCGGGAATTTTTCAGATTCCGGAATATTTCCTTACGCATAATGAGATATACTGGGGGTCGGGGCCTACAACGTAAAGGTAGAAATTTAGGGGGTCTTAATCTACGTTTATCTCCCATTAATTAGATTGTGTACAAAAATTGTAGTTTTGTATTGCATTTTTATTTTAGTTTTATTGTTTACTGTGATTTTCTCGCATTCAGACACAATAAACAAAATCATTATTGAATTGAGTTAGATACTAGAAAGTGAAAATGAGAATCGATAAGTGAAAAAATGAATGGATAAATGAGGTTTTGAAGTGGGAAAATATTTGAAGGATAACAAACAAGAGAAATGATTACGGTACAATACATCTTTTGTTTTTAGATTTAAGATATAAAAAACAAAAAAATTAATTTGAAGTAGCTATAAAAGTTATAGAAAATAACTGTAAGGATTTAAAGTTGTTTCGTCTTTAAGCGTTTGCAATGTAAGCATTATTTTACTTTTTGAAGAGCTGAATGAAGATGATTAAGCTTTTACTCAAGTCAAAATGAGTTATTTGCCTTGTTAGCGTTTAAAAGTTTCAGATTAGGGGACATTCTGGATTTTGGAATATTTTGGAGTTTTGGATAAAGGATGCTCAACTGTTTTTAAATAATTTTCTAATTTCATTGTTTATTTTAGAAAATATAGAAAAAATGTGCTAGTCTGCATTTTCCTGTTTACGTTCGATCAAAACGAACTTGGATGTTTTTTATTCACAATTTGGACAAATTAATTAGTCTCTCAGTAAAAACTGTCACGTGACAAACAGCTTTTATCAGCATGTTTTGCTGGGAGTGATGGATTAAAATATTGGTAAAAAAAGGTGATCAATGAATCAAGTTCTTCTTCTGCCTTTTGTTTGGGCAGTAATAAATTGAAGATCTGAATTTAAAAAAAAAACCGCCTTAAAATTTGGGATCAATTTACCATAAACTTATATTAGATATTGAACCTTCCACTAAAAATCGGTTTAGAGGGTGAATTAGTAATACTGATATCATTTTGAATTTTTTTAGATGCAAAGTTTCTTTACTCCTGATGATCGTTACTGACTAACAGATAAATCGAAACACACCTGTCACTATCTTCCAAACGCTGACATCTCGACGCCGTAAGGCACACGGATAACTCAGTTCACGATAACCGAACGCATCTCAGTACAAAATGGGTCAAAAAACAAACTAAAATTAAAACAATAAAAAATGAAAAAAAGGTTATTGCCCGCTAAGAAGTCGGTGTTCAGATGTCGTTTTCTGCTTGTATTCGCCAATGGTCATCCGTCTATTTCTATTGATATTCGGACCATCCTCATCTTTGTTATTTTTCATACAACGTTTCGGCCGTTGCACTCTACGGCCTTCGTCAGGTATCATCTGGGAGATTTTTGGGAAGTAACGAACCGAACCCTTTATTTATCCGACGGGGGTATATTGACCGTACTCCCCTCTTTTAGCGTTAGTAGTATTGTTATATTGTCTCACACTAGGATCGAACCTAGAACCATCAGATTACTTAACAGTAATTCTGTAACCACTGCAATATGGATCCATGTTTGTCTAGTTACTGACCAGGTCCGAAATTGCTTAACTTATTTCTGCAATCCTGAAATCAATTTCAATTTTTTTTTCAAAATTTCATTTCAAAACGAATCAAATTTGTAAATGTTGATTCTAGATCGGAATTGATCCCGAACAAAGCCGGATAATGCTGCTCATCAGCAGAGGCTACAAACTTGAAATGGATACTGAGAGACACATAAATAACACAGTCTTATAGAAACCATTTTTAGATGAGGTCAAATCCGTAGGATCCAGCAATCGATAACAGTTCCTAAGATTTTCAGTCTGAGATCTCTTCGAAAAGTGTAGACACGAAGAGAATAAATATCTAGCAGAAGTGCACGCACATACACGCACACACACACACACACACACAAACACATACATATATATATATATATATATATACATATATATACATGTTTATATGTATGTATATATATATATATTTGCGCGCGTGCATATGAATGTGTATATGTGTATTTGTATATATATGTGTACATTTATACGTACGTTTATATATGTATATATATATGTGTGTGCTTGAATATATATATATATACACGCACACACACACACATACACATACACACACACACACACACACACATATATATATATATATATGTATATATATTAGAAACTGTTAGCCAAAACTGTCACCCAAACTGTCAACATAGGTTTCCTCAGTTTCCAAGATGATATGGCTGGCTGGCTGGCTGGCTATGAACGTATGCAATGCATACAGTCTGCACCAAGAGTTAGGAGGCAGAAAATTCTAACATTTCTACCGGACAATCATATCAAGAAGAAAAAAAACGATTTCTGTTTCCTTAATTCCCTTCGTCTTAAAGAGCGTTTTAGTGGATGGATTCAGTTTTCAATGTAATTCAATACTAAATTGATACATATGTTTGTGTCCAGCTGAATTCACGGTTTTTTTCTGACTTGTTCAGTGATTATTTTCCAACAGAAGACGACAGAAGTTACTTGTGCATTGTTCGTCCTTTTTACCATTTTAAAAAATAATGATAGCCTCAAAAACAGCTTGCTGCCAAAAGACGTTGGTCAGGTGACGGTTTCAACCGATTGTATATATTCTTATCTAAATTAATAGATATCTATGAGTTGTCGTCTGGGTTATTGTGTAAGTATCGCGTTTTAGCGAATGAAGTGAATTGAAGAGCCGACCTTGTGACCCTAGTCTTATGTATTAACAATTGAATC
This sequence comes from Thysanoteuthis rhombus, assembly GCA_963457665.1. Taxonomy (NCBI): domain Eukaryota; kingdom Metazoa; phylum Mollusca; class Cephalopoda; order Oegopsida; family Thysanoteuthidae; genus Thysanoteuthis; species Thysanoteuthis major. The sequence goes on along the minus strand of OY735242.1, from coordinate 36,387,568 downwards.
TTTTATATGCAGAAGATCGAGAAAGTTTCCCACAATAATAGTAGACCTTAGACCATCCAATGTATAGACAGGCTGAGGGATACAGAAGAGTACAGAGTATACCTACTTCTCAATTTTTTTACCTTCTATGCTTTGTAATAAAGACCGTATACATGGTTCCCAAAACTAAACCTCACCGTAGACCTAGTTCGCAAAACCTATTTTTTTTCATTCTGTTAGAAACCAGCAACCAAGACTGTCGAAATAGATTTCTTCAGTTTTCGAGGTGGTTTGGTTAGCTGACCGGCTTTGTAGGTATCACACGTACAGGCGACACCAGTGAAGCTAAAGAACTGAAAAATATTGAGTCTGCAAAGATATTATGTCTTTTAAAAATTCACCCCCCATAGATTTTTAGTAGAGGTTCAGTTTGTTATGTAAGTTTGTCCTAAATCGGCCCCTAGTTATTGCCCAGTTGCGTTCTTGTTTTTATGAACCTAAAAGTAACTAATTCATTAATCACGCCTGTTTTCAATTTTTTTAATTCATCACCCTTAACACGACATGTGACGGTTTCTATTGAGTGACTTTATAGAAGAGCATTTCGTTGAAACTTTTGTTGGATAAATGTGATAAAAATTAAGAGAAATAGTTTTTAGCTTTTCACCAAGTAATTGACCTTTTCTTGGTCGATAACAACGGAACCATTAATAATAATTCCAAATATTTCCATATCACTTTGCTTCGTACAAAAACAATCCAGAGCCAGTGGCGAGTCAACCATTAGGTTTGGTAAGCTTGATCCTCGCAGCCCAGAAGCGATGTGGTCCGAGAGCTCCCCACTCAAAAAAAGAAAAAAAAAAACAAAAAAAAAAACAAAAAAAAAAACGAGAAATAGGTCTGGCTAGTTACCAGTATAGCAAGCTCTAAAAATCATTTTTGCACTGAACTGACCTTCAAAAAACGCCCCAAACGCATTAATATCAGGCTGCTATTTTATGGCCAGTTCTGATAGCTAAAAATGGCTATATAAGCAAATAGCTCGTAATGGTGCTACAAATGGACTAAAATGGCGCTAAATGTTCAATTTTCGCACTGCCAAAACAAGAAAGGCGGTAAAATGAGCACGAGAAGTGCTAAATTAGTCACAATAGAAAACGTTACTGAACCTCCGTCTTTTGACAGCATGGGTTCGGGTGATCAATTAAAAAATATTGAAAACGGTAATCAGTCGATAAAACTCCTCTTTGATACCTTTTGCTGAACGGTCATTACTAAAAAATATTAATTTAGAAATTAAAAAAAAATGCCGTACACAAAGGGACCAATTTAGCATAAACTTACACTGTAATTTGAACTTAACCCTTTTCAAAAACTCTTTTTGTGAAGGGAATTCGAAAAAAAAACCCAAAACAACGATTTTTCAAGACACAATTTTTAGCCCTCTAGCTCCATCAGTGTATCCTGTGTAAGTGATATATACATAAGAAATAAGTCATATCTCCTTCCGTTGGGCCGTGATCACTAAAAGAGTTTTAATTTTCAAAAATCCAACGTGAACGCTGCCAGTCCAAAATTAAGGGACCGATTCAACATAAACTTACATTATAAATTGAATATTCTTAAAAAGAAAAAAATCAAGGTGGGTAATTAAAAAAAACAACAAAAAAACAAACTTTGGAAGTGTTTTCAATAAGGAGTACGTTTTATTTTTCGTTTCCTTAGCTCCATCGGTGTGTCCTGTAAGCACAACACATACATACATAGTTAGCCAGACTGCCTTGAAAACCAAAGTAACCTATGCCAGCAGTTTTGTTGACAGTTATAATTGACAGTTCCTTCTAACAAAAGAGTTTTAGGCATTCGCTACGTGAATGATTTTTATTTTACACCTTTCTTTTTAGGATTAATGGGATCTTCTTATTTTTGAAGATTGAGCTTGCTCTGCCAAAGGCTTGCCATCCTAGTATGATTCTTCACTTGATTTCTTCTTTTGAGGGTCTCATGGAGATTCGTTGTCCTAGGTAGATGTAGTGGTCTACTTTCTCGAGTTCTGTGTCCTCGATTTTGATCTTAGTGTTTTTATCCCCGATGTGGTTGTTGCACATGATCTTCGTCTTGCTGAAGTTCATGTGTAGGCCGACTTTCTTGCTCTCTTCATTTAGTTCATCTATCATTAGTTGGATAATGAGGATTAAATATTTTAATGTTCAACCCTTTAGCTTCTTTGGGTTTTTTCTGTACGCATAATACCTCAATACTTAAGCACCCAGCCAGCATGCCAGCCGGTCCAACTTGATACTGTAGAAATATGTTGACTGTTTTGGTTGGCAGTTTCTTCAACCATACCCACTGGCGAAATAATCATTTCATTGGGTAGGTGTATGCCTGGGGAGCACAGAAGCGAGAGGAGTCCCAGGGCAAAAAAATGGTTTGAGTATACAAAAATGGTTTAATTGAATGTGCTGTGAGCATTTGGGGCGATATTTCAGTACTTTTGCTCATATCTTTTGCATACCAGGGATATCGAAAATGACACATCGAATAGGCGAAATCGAAATTTACTTATTTTTTATTTAAGAAAAAGCTCTATCTCTCTTTGATTACATGATCTTTTGATTGTAAAAAATAATTGTTTATATCCATGTTTTGACTAAATAAACTTTTGATAAAATCAAAACTATGCATTTATTTATTTATATATATATTTTTGTTAAAAAATGTTAAAACTTAGCGATTCCTCTGGTTCGGCATAACACAAATATTATTTCGCTTTCAGAATCGGGCTTCGAATATATAAACATTTCGAAGTGCTGCTTTTAGGACTCTGGATTGAGACATGAATAGCATAACGATATAAGTTATCTGACACTACTTAATATCATCTTATTCGATTCTACAATGATAGGAGTAAGTTCAGGCTAGGTGTGCCGTGTTGTAGATATACTGTCACTGACCATAGCCACTTTAAATTAGTAACTAATTCACTCTATGTGAAAGCCTACACAACCCAGAAGGGTTTTAGACTCATGCACACTCATATTCTTTATAAGAATCTATATTTCTTTGTATGATATATCCGACTGTATGGATTTAGTTGACAATAAGGACAGAGAACAATGATTGCATGTGAATTCAAATTTATTCAACTAACATACTTTGCCTTATCGTAGGTGTTAGAGGATATTTACAATTGTGTTCTTGCTCCCTATTTTTGGTTTTTAGAGTATATAGATCAATTTGAGTTTTGCAGTTTCTTTGCAATTTTTAAATACTTAACGTTTGCCACCCATGCATTGTGATAGCGTAATACGTTGTTACTTAAAATTGATGAATATTTAGAATATTGTTTCATTTAATATAACCACTTTAATAGAGCTGAAATGCAAAACACGTTAGTAGAATGAATTTTCATGTTCATGATATTAATTTTCATTTCAACTAAATCATAAGAATCTAATTTTCATTTTACCGATTATATTAGGAAAGAGAGGAAAACTATGTAAGTGGGGCAACTTGGCTGAAACTTTCAAGCAAATTGTTTATTTCCTGATAAAAGCATATAATTTGGTACGCTCATAGTCTAAGACATTCGAAATAAATCTGAGTATTGAGCTATCATGAATTTCTTATGTGACGTCCATGGCAGCCATTTCAAAATGACTGGCAGCGACAACTGTCAGCGATGAACATAACTTATTGAATTAATTTATCATAAATAGTTTGGGGGAATTACAATTTGGATAATACATCCAAGTCATCGGAAATTGAAAATTACTGCCATATTTAAAGTTGGCGGACATGACACAATCCAAAATTCAAAATAAGTAATAACGATGGGAACCCGAACGCAGGAAAGTCAATTCAGTAACAGAAGGCTGTGCTGTCCAAGACAGCCTTCAAGTTGCACTGAATAACACAGTCCTAAGTTTTTTTAAATGCCTTTAGCTACAAATATACTGAATTATATGCGTTTATCACAAAATGCAGGATTATTTGGCTAAGCTGCCCTACTATCTAGCAGATGTATTTAACCTTTGTAGATTAGGGGTATTCTTGAAATAACTACCAAATCTCAAGGAATCCCCACAGAAATGTTATATTTATATCTACTGCCAAATCAGTGTTGTATTATAGAATGTATATATACTTCAATCTAAAAGTAATTATCAGTAGAGTAATACCTCGAATATAGCAGTTTTAAACTGTGCTGGATTTGATGTAACTACAGTTAGGGTATCGCTGTAAAATTAATGTAACTAAGAATAAGCTGAAAAAACGTATTAGATTACGATAAAACCTATATCTGGTTTTGATTAGTTCGGTTTCTGGCGTATTACGGTTATAGTAGTGCTGTACAGGTTAATGTAACTAAGTGTATACAGAATTATGATACGTTATGAACAGTTCGGTTCTAAACAGTATGGGACATTTGGAAAAGAATTAATGGCAGTAATCAAGGTACAACTTTATTATTCAGAGTTTGGGGACATAGTTTTCTTCTTATTCTGGTGAAACATATCAGCCAAGGTTTTTTTTTTCGGTTGGTAAGAAATCTCATGCTTCTAGAGTCAAATGTCATCAAGACGGCGACCGCTACTCATTATACATAGATATGAAATGAGAAAAGAGTGGAACCCAAGTTGAGAAGGGCAACTCTAAAAAATCCAATCCCTTTGACATTTCATGGAAGAAAAACGAAACAAATTTAATTAAGCAGAAGTATCAAAATGCACTGATTTTGAGCGTTAATGGCGACGCCACTCGCTGAAACGGAGGTAGATGAAGATGTGCCCGTTTAATTTTCACTTTATTCGCTGAGTATCGTCAGTAAACATTTGAATAATTTTGTTATGTATGCATAAGATATCATTTTACAATTTCTCTTCACAATCTTTACGGATAGAAAAATTTGATGAAGTAGTTTTTAAAGCCATATAATACTGTATTTAGTTTGAGAAAACTTACTTAAATCGACCTACTAGCAATTACTTTCGTTGTGAAATTATTTTCGTTGTTGAATCATTAACTTTCCCACTTTTTCCCAATCGGAAGATTACTGAGATAAAATGCCAAATTTACATTCAAGTTTAATGCCAAATTTATTGTCAACAGAACTAAAATAGAGCTCATAAAAAATGAATAAAACTATTTTCTTCAATAAAAATCATCTCAATAGCATTTTCTTACAGCAAGACACAACTTTAAACATTTAAATATAGATGAAACACACACGAAAATCTAAACCGTAAATTTCAAACATTCCCCTTTAATTACCTTCCTTTCTGTCATTTGCTTTTTCTCGTTGCCTCACCCCAACAATTCTAAATACTTCTTCCAAATTAGTCTGCTGAACCACAACGACATGGATGACCCTTTGAAACGTAAAATGCACCTCGAATTTTTAATGCTTTCAATCTCTTTGCGAGGGTATCTACTGTATTTCACGGTGCTCTATGGATTATGGTAAGGTCGTAACTATCATCTCCCTCCATTTTGATATATTGAGGGGGAGGTATTAATATTCATGGATGTTCTTATTCTCTTACAGTTAAAAGCGATGATTCGGTTTCTCTATTGAAAAGAAGAAAAAGAAAAAGAACAAGAACAAGAAGAAGAAGAAAGAAAAAAGAAAGAAAGTAAGTAAGCAAGCAGCAATGAAAGTGACAATGAAAGAAAGGAACAATTTTATTTTTATTGTCTATATTCACTTGCTTTTTCAATTAATTTTCTGTTCACTTCACAATATCATATAGTTTTACACAATCCCTTCCTAAGTAGGACTGGATCATTGATTAATCTGTAGGTTAAAAGGTGACATGAGTACTTAAGTGAATTGCTTTTGTTTAAGAAGTCATACGAACACAATGGCTAAGAAAGATACGAATCGGTGTTGCCAAATATGGTTTAATACTTATAGCAGAAACTGTTCTTGAAAAGGGGCTAAAATTGGCCAGATTTTCCATTTCTAGCCAACTACATAGCTAAAAATGTTGTATACAATCATTTGAAGCCCATTTATCGGAAATAAATGAATAAATAAATGAAAATTACTATCCACTGAAACTCCAGAACATATCATAACCAAAAATTGAATATTTTTACTTATTTTCTAAATGGCCAGATTACTGTCAATTGTAGATTTTTATTGGATAAATAGAAGAAAAAAATTAAAAAACGAAGCCAGATCTAATCGAAAATTGCTAATTTGGCAACCGTGGTACAAATAAACGCGCTTATACCTATATTTTTCTCATCTATTTATCTACATGAAGTGTTGTTTTTGCCTTTTCTTTTTGTTTGAATGGAAATGGAACGACGGAACGTAGACAAAATGCGGGAAACAAATGATGACATGACTTGTTTCTCAGCAGCTTGAATTTCTCCAGGGCACAGACACTGGTAGATACGAACGTTACCATTAACCCATTTTGACACCTATGTATACCGACATATAATGAAAAGGACAAGTTTCATAAATAGATCACGTGACCAACGTCTTTTCGTAGCATGAAATTTTGGGGGAGATCAATCAAAAATTGGAAAAAGGAGAGATCTATGAATAAGCTACTTCTCACGCCATTTGTTTAAAAATGTTCACTGAAAGTGTCTGGATTTTTAAAAACATGAACATTGCAGGACACAAACGTGTAAGGGGTGAATTTAGCCTAAATTTTCATTGCAAATTGAACTCAACTAAAATCCCATTTCTTGTGACATGACAATGAAGATTACGTCATAGAAACTTTTAAGACTTCATGCCTGATCATCACGCATTAAAACAGTTTCAGTTTAGTTGTTACCTAAAAGAACCTTTAATTAGGATATTTCAATTATTAGAAATAAATTGATTAAATAGCCATAGTCTATTCAATGCCGATCTGCACTTTAATAAATCCGGGGTTTTTTTTACGGGTAGATGCTAATATATACAAAAATAACCAGGCAGCTAGACAGTAAGTCAGCCAGAACAACTTGAAAATCAGAAGAAACCTCTGTTGACAGTTCTGATGACAGTTTCCGTTGACGGTTCCTAATTGGGAAAAAGCTATCATATGTGATCAGTCATTAGAGCATGCATTAGTCAAAATTGGGCCATAATTTGTAATTTTATTTCTAAAGTTATAAATTGACATTAGGTAGGACTTTTAAAAGCTGTAAACAAAGCTATCAACATAGGTTTCTTCAGTTTTCATGATGATGGGGTTGGTTGGCCATGTATGTATGTATGTATGTATCAAGTGTTCGACGAGGAAATTTCGAACATTTGCTCCTGATTGGGTCTAGAAAGAAACCTTTTTTCGTTTTTTTTTTTAATCCTCCGCCAAATAGTTTTTTTTAATGGGGCTCAATTTACAATGTAAGTTTGTGCTAAATCGATTCCTTAGTTTGTGTCATGCAGCGTTCTCGTTTGTTTTTTTTTTTTTCTAATTTAGAATTCTTTTAGTTTTTTGGTATTTTTGCTAAATTCCACTACAAAGGATTTTTTTAGTGAGGGATTCAATTTACAATATTAATGAATGCTAAATTGATCCCTTACTTTGTGTCCTGTAGCATTTACACTCGTTTCATGAAAATTCGGACATCTTTTAATCATCACTACCTCACACAAGATGAGAGAAGTTACTTATTCGTTTATCACCCCTTTTTCCGAATGTTTAATTGATCACCCAAATATGGCATGTTAACAAAAGTGTTGGTTGCTTGACAGTTTCAGATGTGTGACTAACCAGACTAGTTCTTGAATTTTTTTTCGGCTTTTAATAGAAATTTACGTGGAAGTCTCATTTCCACGCCCATTCTTATTTCAATAATTGAATAATTGGCCGATTTGAATGAATAGAAATGGAGAAGGGATGAGAAATGCAATTTTAAAAGAGGAAAAAAAAAAAGAAAAGAAAGAAAAAAGACAGAAAAAACGTAGGAAATAAAAATAAAAATGGAAGTCTGAATTTTGGAAAAAATAGATCGAATAGTGCTGGACAAAAACTAACAGGGAATCAATTTAGCATAAATTTACTTTGAGAATTGCCCCCCACCCATTAAAACATGTTGGGGGTGATTAAAAAAGTCTGGATCTTCAATAAGCGAGTTCGGATGGTGTTGGACCCAAACCAATAAGGGATCAATTTAGCATAAATTTACTTTGAAAATTGCCCCCCACCCATTAAAACATGTTGGGGGTGATTAAAAAAGTCTGGATCTTCAATAAGCGAGTTCGGATGGTGTTGGACCCAAACCAATAAGGGATCAATTTAGCATAAATTTACTTTGAAAATTGCCCCCCACCCATTAAAACATGTTGGGGGTGATTAAAAAAGTCTGGATCTTCAATAAGCGAGTTCGGATGGTGTTGGACCCAAACCAATAAGGGATCAATTTAGCATAAATTTACTTTGAAAATTACCCCCCCACACACACACACTAAAAACCAATTTGGGGGGAATCTTAAAAAAGACGTAAAAGTCTAATTTAAAAAAGAAAACAACAAACAATCAGACACAATCTAAGGGATTTAACATAAAGTTGCATTGTAAATAGGGCCCTCTTTCTCTAAAAAGAATCTTCAAGCGGAGAATTTCCAGCCCTCTAGTTTCATTGTTGCGGATTGTATGCGTCATGTATCAGCCAGATCAACTTGAAAACTGAAGAAACCGGTGATGACAGTTTTAGTATTATGACAGGCGGTGTCCAACTTTACTTCACTTTCTTTTTCACTTGAGAAAAGAAGAGACGAAAGACGAAAGAAGGCAAGGAAGATAGGAAGGAAAATATAATCGCTGGAGAAAGAAAAGAAAGAATGAAAAAAGGAGGAACAGAAAGTCACTGGACAGAAAAGATAAGCGAAGAAAAGAAGAAAGAAAAATAAACGAAGGAGAGAAGAAGGGGGGGGGTAGAATATTGTGGTAAAAAGAAAAGGAGAGAGGAGTAAAGGAAAAATGAAGGTAGAGAATTATAGCAAAATAAATGAAGAAAGAAAAGTGAAAAGACATAGATAGATAGATAGATTGATAGATAGAGAGAGAGAGGGGGGAGAGAGAGAGACAGACAGACAGAGAGACAGAGGGAGAGAGAGAAAGAGAAAATATTGCAAAACCCCTGAAGCGCCTCTATTACTAAATACTTGATATTCCAAGGTCATGTTTATGGACAAAACAGAATAGAAATGAAATGCATTGGAGAAGGAACTTAAAAAAAAAAAATGATGAATAAAATTAATATCATGAAAGAACAGGAAAATTCTTCAGAGAATCCAAACAAAAAAAAAAGCCTACATCAAAAATATATTAAAGATTTCAACGCAGCAAATATAATCGGAAGCCGTTCAGAAAAAAAAAAATAATTCAAAAGAAAGAGGTAAGGGTTTAAGTTGTTAAGTCCAACCTGCATTTTTCAAAATGCTTTATAAGTACTAAGAAGGAAAGCGGGTAAAGAAAAAAGGAGAGAAAATGGTGTGAATGGAAAAAAAACCAAAAAAAAACAAACACTAGTAACAGATTCAGGTTGGTGCAAAAATAATTGCGGTTTTTGTTATTTTAATCTTCGATGCTTATTTTGGAGAGAGAAAAAAATTTCAACAATTGTCATGAAATATGCCATTTTAAAGCATGAATTTTGCTCTATTTATTTATGCCGAACGTTTTATTTTCACAATTTATTCCGGTTTATTTGAGGCTGTCAAATCAAAGATCAAAAGAAGCAAAATCGTATGATTTTGTTGTGTGAGTTCAGAATGGGACGTAAAAAGCGAAAACTGTCCTCAATATCAACCGAGTATTTGTCCAGGAGGTTGTCGACAAACGCACAGCTCAATATTGGTGCTAAAATCTAATTACGGAGACAAGAGCCTTGATGATGAAGAGGGTCGTTGACGTCCTCCAGTGATTGACGATGTCCAATCGAGGGCCATTATTGAAGTGGACAATCGAGAAATAACTTGAGTGTTTGCAAAGGAACTGAACGTTCAATAATTGTTTGACATTAAGTTTGAAAAGCTAAAAAGCTTGGCGAATCGGTGCTGCACGAGCGGAACAAATTTTTTTTTTTAAATTCGCCGTTATGAAGCCCCTTTCGCGCAACCAAAACGATCCATTTCTTGTGACAAGTGACAAAAAATAAATTTTATACAACAATCGAATTAGGAAGAAGAAAAGAAAAGAGACGACAGAAGTGAAGGTAAAAATGAAAATAGTGTGAAAAAAAATAATGAAAAATGGTAAAAGCGAAAAAGAGTTTTAAAACATAGATTGGAGAAAGGAGAGACACGGGTGATTTTTCAGTAAGAGATTGTCCCTCCCTATTTCGTTCAAAATCTAAAATGCATCCTTCAGCCGGAACAGAGATAAGTATAGAAAGCATCCAGAGAATGCATATCTCTGCTGACGCCATGGTCAAGGGAAGTAATTGTGTATGAATCTGACCCAAAATTTAATAACTTCTCCCGTGAGCCATTGCTTGCCCACTTACAAAATTTTCGTGTATTGTATTAAATCTATCAATTCCAATCTTGAAACTAGGAAGCACACTGAGCAAATACCACTGCCAACACTATTGTCAGTAAAAACTGAATGAAAAATCAGTTCATGAATATTTACGGTGCAGAGAAACGGATAATTGTAAAATTGTGAAAGAATTCTTGAATTTTCCCGAAAATTATTTCCATTATTAATCGGACCATCCTCATCTTTGTTGTTTTTCATACAACGTTTCGGCCGTTGCACTCTACGGCCTTCATCAGGTATCATCTGGGAGATTTTTTGGGGAAGTAACGAACCGAACCCTTTATTTATCCGACGGGGGTATATTGATCGTACTCCCTTCTTTTAGCGTTAGTAGTATTGTTATACTGTCTCACACTAGGATCGAACCTAGTACCATCAGATTACTTAACAGTAATTTGTCTGATGCTGTAACCACTGCGCTATGTGTCCATGAAAAACAACAAAGATGAGGATGGTCCGAATAATAATGGAAATAATAATAATACCTCATCTCAAAAATTCCGAGATATACTAACTTTCCCGAAAATGTATTAAACTACCCTTTTCCAAAGAATGGGATTAATTGAGAACTTTTAGAGATATTGTATGGGCAAACATGAGTGGGTACATAAATACATGGAGGAAAAATGAAAAAATATCTTTCATTAGAAATTATATTCCTAGATCTATTGGCATATTCAACTATTTCATCCAAACCCCATGACCAAACCACCCAGAAAACCAATAATTGCACATGGCTTTCCTTGACGTTTAATCACATATTCCGTAGCGCATTTCCACAAAACTTCAGTGGAATTCCTCGAGAACTTTTGGAGGTATCGTGTTGTCGAAGATAAATTTATAACTCCATATATCTCTCCCGACTTCTCGAGTAATGAAATATGACAGAATCGAAAAACGAATGAATAAATGAATAAATAAATGAAAACATAAAGAGAGACTGGTATGATTAGTCACTCAATAGAAACCACCACATGATCAATATCTTTTGGCAGCATTCTGTGTCGGGGTGATCAATTAGAAATTTAGAAAATCGGCGATCAATGAATTAGTTACTTTTATCACATTTTATTTGGCAGTAAACAATAAAAAATCTGAGTCTCAAAATATAAGCAAACACTAATTAAGTGATCAATTCAGCATATAAGTAAATTGCAAATCGAATTTAGGGGGGAATTTAAAAAAAAATTATACACTGAATAAGGAATACATGTTTAAATGTTCAGCCCTCTAGAGCCATAGTACGCTTGATACATACATGCATACATAGCCAGCCAGCCAAACCAACCTGAGAACTGAATAAACATGTTGACAGTTTTGGTTGACTGTTTCTAAAAAAAAGGATGGTGGGAGGTGGAGAAGAACATAATGGTAGTACGTGAGAGTTTTGGGAAAAGACCACGTACGTGACTATGCAAGTAACCTAAAAGAGCGTTATTACGCATCAAGGCTTCCATAGCATTGTGTGCCCAATCAACGCCATTCTACTTTCACTTGAATTTCTTTTGAGAACCGAACAATAAGGGTATTCAGTATGGGTGACGATGTTGACAGCTGAACAACCGGTGATGATACTCGTAGCTTTGAGTTTGTGAGACTCTGACCTCGCATCGCAACGTCCGTGATCATCACCATGATACCATACAAACCATTAGCTACATTTTGATGATAATGATGATGATGATGATGATGCCATCATCATAATGTTTGAATTGTATCATGGTTATAATCAAGGAAGTTACGGTGCGCGGTCAGAGTCTCACAAACTCTATCTCAGCAATAAGTATCAACACTGCTTGTTCAGCTGTCAACATCACCATCCATACTGAATACCCTTATTGTTCACCTGTCAGAGGAAATTGAAGTGAAAGTAGAAGGGCCTTGATCATTATTATAAATACTACTACTACTACTACTACTGGTATAGTTCCCTCAAAGTTGTGCAACCAGCGCACAAAGGAAATTAATATGCACACGGAAGGTTAGTTATTTAAAATGATGTAGTAATTATTTGTTATTTTTGTAATATCGGATCAGATTAGATTTTACTCCAGACCCTAGAACTTGTCCTTTCCGCTGGGAAGGGTAACTCTTTTACGTAAGAAATGATTGAAATGGAAATAATTTCTTCTTGATTTAGAGTCCAAGAAAATCATTTTTAAAACTCAATAAATTTGAAATTCAAGAAAAGCTTATGAATTTCTTATTCTTACAAACGTGGCTTCGTCTTGTAAATAGGATTGGTGGATGTTCTTAATATACATGTTACGACTGTTTGAACTATTTTCAATATCCCAAATATATATATTTTTGTTTAAATGTATTTATTTATTAGAATATAATAAGCCAATTTTGGGCCGAGCAAGCTCAACCTTCAAAAACAAATCGATCCCAATAATCCTAAAAAGAAGAGTATACAACCAATGCTTCCTCCCAAAAGTCACGTATGGAGCTGAAACATGGAACCTAACCAAGAGACTGACCTGCAAACTGAGAAGCATGCAACACGCACGTGAAAGAATCATGCTCAACCTCACATGGAGACATCACAAAACAGCACAGCATATCAGGAAGAGAATGGGAGTCTGAGACATCATAGAATCTATTAAAAATCTCAAAAAATCTCAAATAGCAATGGGCTGGTCATGTTTGAAGAATGGCAGACAACCGATGGACATCACTATTCACAACATGGATCCCCAGAGATCACATGAGAAACCGAAGCTGACAGAATACAAGATGGTGAGATGAACTGGACGAATAAAGAAAATACTGGCTCCACGACGCCCACGAATCCAGGGGGGAAAGTCTATGTCCAACGACGGACGTTAAAATACTGATGATGATGATGATGATGATGATGATGATGATGATGACGACGACGACGATGATAATGATGACGATGACGATGATGACGATGACGATGATGACGACGGCGATGATGATGATGATGATGATGATGATGATGATGAAAAAGCCATTGCATATCTGTGTGGTAAATACGACGCCAGTAATAGTGGCTTCGAGGTTGTAATAAATGGCCTGATTCTTCTATAGTTTACTCATCCTTTCCATAATTCTTGTTGTCGATTTTCCTCCCGCTATAACAGTGCCAACCAGTAGAGCAATAAGTATTGCATCATACAATATATCTAGGCACGATGTAGTGCTGAGCGAACACTCGCTTTTAGCCAGAGTTCAATCCCAGAGTTCACAAAAAAACCCGAGAAAACAATGACCGGAAATGACAATAATGTCGCTCTCCTGGTGAGCCGACGATGACAGAAATGTCTTTTGACCGGTAAAAAGGGTTTAAATTCATCCACACTCGGTGCTGTAGCGATATTTTCAGATGGGGTTGTTCCAAATTGGCACTATGCTCTGAGTGATGCTCTCTCTTCATAGCTCTGTTTTACATCTCTTCATCTTGAGTGATTTTTCGTTTTCCCCTGCCCTAGTTTTCAACTCCTCCTTCAGAGTATACGCAGTAATAAAATATGTTCATCATGAAAATAATTACCTAGTTAACTGTTTCTGTTAATTACTTGGTGACTTCATAGAATGCAATCATATTTGTATTATATTAAAACATGCCAATACAGTTTTATTAACCATGAAAGATAGGCTGATCTAAAATCTTCTTGAGGCAATTTCAATAATGACAAAATGTTTTATTTTATGTTTTATTTAATTAAAAACAACAAACTAAACAGCGTTGAAACTAAAGAATAAAATCTTAGATAAATTCTTCCTAGAATATGAATATAATCATTATTGTATTACAAAACCTGCTATTTTTATGAGCCATGCCAAAATCTTCTTGAAACAATCCGACATTTGCATTTGCACAAACATTCTGTTCACACATAATTTTGTCTAGGAAAAAATTGAACAAAATAAAATTTTGCACACTCTGACCATTAAAAATGAGAGGAGACATTGTAGGTATCACCTGCTTAACGAAAGCCTCGTTAACGCTGCGTTGCGTTTACGAAATACATCAAGCCGTCATAACATCGAACTGTCTGTGAGCGTTTGTGCTTTATTTTGTTCATCCGTTAGTAAGATTGGTCCTAAGGTGTCAGAAAAAAAGTCCAAGATAGTCTGTAAAGGTGTTGCGCTCAGAGAAAAAACTGCCAGACATAGAGGGTTATATTAAGGTCTAGGGATGCTCAAAATGCTTCATATATGAATAAATAGTAAGATGCCTAGCTGCTGCAAGGTCTAACTCCACTCCAACTTCTATTCTAAGTGAAGATGATTACCGCAACTTTTGTATTGTATATATGATAAATAAAAAAATTACGGAAATATACGATGAATTATGAAAATTCTTCTTTTCTTTTTGCTTCATTGTTCGAGCTATTTATTCAACTAAAAGCATTATTAGAATCCTAAAACTTGAAAAAAAAATCTTAAAAATTTCAAATTTCTATAAACTTAGGTCTGTCTTATGTATTGGATTCATGAATGCCTTTGATGTACATTTCACGGCAGTCTTGGATATTTTCAACATTTCAATTGTTAAACCGTTAACACCCAGCAAGCGGTTTTAGGCCTGAGCAAAATTTTAGATGGAAAAGGTTGAAAATCACGGCATTAAATATTCAACAGACTTTCTTCGATGATATACACTTATCTACATCAATACTGAATTTGCAAATATCATACTCCTATTTATCATCATTTCATTTGCAACCATTTACACTTATAGATGAGTATTTATTATCTTTATATCTTCCCTTCTTTGTCTTTCACCTCCACACTCATTCGTAGAATGCTATGAACAAAAATAAGAATAGAAGAGTGTGCCCATGCTCTAATGGGAACAAAAAGTAATTGTAACAGTCATTCATTCAATACACCGTTCTCACAACTTTGAAGCCAAAAAATTGTTCTAGTAGTAATGAACCCTAGGAATTTGGATAGCAAAAACAATCAATGACGATAACAGATATATTAATTTCATTCACCATTGTATGTTATTATAGTTCATATAGATGTACCCCGTAGGTAATAAATTACTGTAATCAAATTACAATAAATCATTAAAATGGAAATAATTCTTTTTCGTATTTTAATATTATTCTCAAAATTCTAAAACTTTAGATTTTAAGAAACCTTGAAAGCTTTAAATTCTCACAAACGTAGATCCATTTTTTATATAAGATTTATGGACTTTTTTCGTGTACATGTTGTGGATGTTTAGGCAAATAATTTGTTTGCATGGATGTATTCATTTATTGGAATGAAATTAGATCATTCGTATACGTGTGATACATTTTTGTTAATATCCAAGACTCAGCTCAACTAGCTCAGTCAGTAAGACAGCTATCTAGCAATCAGTTGGTCGTGGCTTAAAATCAAGGTAGTGGTTTATGCCCATCCCACTCATTTTAGTCAGGGTTGGTCTTGTTTTTTCCCGTTCCTGCCACGGTGGGAAAACAAACTCAACTCCGAACTTTATACTTGAGTGAGGAAATAGGTTCTTTGCTTTACGCCATCTCAGGTCACGGATGAGTTGATATAGTGTTATAAACATTTAACTGAAATGTATCAGATACTTGTTGCAGTCACAGAATCTAGAGTTATATAAAGTACTTGTTTGCCCCTCAAGCTGAAAATCATGCAACCTGTGCGGTGGAATCCCGACACATCACAGTATGTTAGAGGAAATCAGGACAAGATGGCGAGACGAATTTGACAAGTTTAGAAAATATTCGTTGCGCAGCGCACATGATAGAGAGGTTTGGCGGATCTTGGGGAGGTGTATGCCCAAGGAAGGATACTGATAATGATAATGTTCAAGTATTTATTCAAATCTGTCAACATTAGTCCAATTTCCGTACGTATGTTTGTAAGATTTCGATTGTAACATAGCGAAAATAACACATCGTAGAGTAATTTTTGTCAGCGCAATACCATTGAAAATGCTCTAACTTGGAGTATAAAATAAATGCTAGTCTAATTTGCAACTTGATAATGAAGGTTCGCCCATCTCTTTCGAAATACATCAGATAGTTGTATCACCCAGTGTATCTATTGTAATTTGAAATACTTGATGATTATTCAGTGGCTGGGTGGTTCTGTTTTCCAGTTGTTGTGGCTGTTCATCTGACTCTTTGATTTCGTTGTCTTCATTAGAAAATCGTAATTAAATTTCGGCTTCGCGTAGAATTTAATATAAAATGAAAAGTGCATTACTTTCAGGATGAGCAACAATGTACTGAAATGTTACCCGCGTAAAAACACCACCAACGCGCATGCGCAAAACATAAACACACACACGCATGCATGCACGCACGCTCAAACACAAATACTGATTCACACAGGCTCACAGGCACATAGACACAACGCAAATACAAACAGCCATAATCACACACGCACAAACACAAAAAGCAAACGTATACACACAATCAAACATGAACATGCAAACAAGCACACACATGCAATACGCATACACTCACACAATATCCCAACAAAAGGCTACATGCACACAATAACACTCACAAACACACACACTTACTCTATCACACAGCCACAGACACACACAATGTATGCACACAATGACAAACATACATACACACGCATGCAAACACATACACACGTATATGAGAACACTCAGAGAAAAGAAGGAAGTAGGGGAACGTTTGTTTCTCAAAGCAAATTAACGTTCAGGAGGATGACAAGAGGTGAAAGAGAAAGAGGCGAAGGGAAAGAAAGAAAAAATGGAAGAAAGAACAGAAAGAAGGAAAGAAAGGAATAAATGAATGAAGAAATAACGAAAAAGATTTTTTTTTAAAAGCAGTACGGAAGAAATGAGGAAGAAAAACGAAAGAAAGATGGAAAAAAGAAAGAAACGAGGTGAGGGAAGAAAGAGGAAATTAACGAATAAATAGAAAAAACAAGGAAGGAATAAAGAAAGAAAGAGAATAGAAGCATAACGTCGTCAAAAGCAACAAATATAAAAAAGAACTGTAAAAAAAAGCAAAAAAGAGAGAAAGAATGTATGAATTGAAGAAGAAAGAAAGAGGGAGTAGAAGCAATGTTGGGAAAAATAAGAGAGTGATAAAAAGAAAGAAAGAAAGAAAGAGTAAAAGAAGAGAATTGAACAGAAAAAGAAGAATTGATCAAAAGTAGAAATAAAGGAAGTGAGACTTATTATTCCAACAAGAGGGAAGAAAAAAAAAAGAAAAGAACAGAAAGAATGAATGAAAGAAAAAAAAAGAGGGGAAACGAGGAAATACAGAAATATTTCATCATAAAGCATCCGTTCTAATGGCACTATTTAATATCAAACGAGTTCTAACGGCATGCGTGTTCTTATATTTTTGCAAGACTATTGTCGGAGAAGATACATTTTCCTGAGCATAGTAATTAATTAACTTGGTTGCAGTAATTTTTAATTTACATGCCGAATTTTTAATCAAACCGGTGTTCCTAATTTCGATGTTTTATTTTCAATTTTTTTTCCAATTTGTGAGTCTAGTATTACCAATTTTGCCGGGTTTTTTTTAAAATTTTGCATTTGGGGAGGGTGTGATCTCCACATCCAGAAAATTGGAAAAAAACATCCTAATTGGCAACTCTGTCCCCAGCATGATTGTTGCTCATGATTTTTGTTTTACTGAAGTTCATGTGACCAACTTTCTTGCTTTTTTCTTTCATTCAGACTAGCATTCTTTGGAGATCATCAAGGTTCTCTGTGAAAAAAAGACGATGTCGTCAGCAAATCTGAGGTTACTTGGGCATTCGCTGTCTATTCTGATTCCTATATTTTCACAGTCTAGAGATCATCCCGAGGCAAGAAGTGAAGAGTTTGGACCAACTGGTGTTACCCTTTTTTCTGATCTGAAATAATTGATAAAGGAACTACTGTGTCAGTAGATATGTTGGATGACTCTAGACTACTCAAAACGTGTGCCACAATACGGGGATGTGTCTACTGCATGATGTAGATGAAAGAGAAAAAAGGAAGAACAGAAAAAAAAAGGAAAAAAAACTCGAAATTCGGAAACGGTCCCTGTAGTCTTCCATTGTCTATTTCATTTAAATTCTCCGACAAGAAAAAAAAAACAAAACAAAACACAAAAACAAAATTGAAAAAAAAAAAAAAAAAAAAAAAACAACAAAGAAAGAAAAAAATCTTAAAAACAGTCTCCAATCTATCTTTTCTTGAGGAGTTTTTTTTCTCTTTGTTTTATTTCAACGATGGAAAGTTTGTTAGACATGGAAGGATTGTGAGACATGAAAAGGAAAAAAAAATATCTTGAAACAATCAATAGATAACCAAACGATGCAGACAAATTGGAGAGCACCTCGTCAATGTGCTTAAAGAGTTAAGTATACAATGAATGCATAATCCCAAGTATAATTCACAGATGCGAAACATGGAATCAGACTAAGAACCAACTTAGAATCGCACAAAGCACTATGGGAAGAGCAACGCTAGAGATAATTCTAAGATCAACATGCATCAGAGGGAGACATAGAAGGATGACCATATACAAGTAATTGAGCAACACAAAGGAAAATGGGCAGGACACTCAGCAAGAAGAGATGACAGCGGATGGAATAAAAAAACAAACAGATCGGTGCCCATAGTACAGTAAACGCAGTAGGAAAAACAAAACAAAAATAAGATGGATGAAGAGAATGAAATAACATAATTATCGCGTTGGAAAAAACAAAAACAAATAGAGTAAATATTGACCGTGAATGAGCAAAACGGGAATAATTTGGGCCCTCGCATTACGATTCAAACATTCGAACTGGCAGTTAGAGAAGACATAGAAGATTACATCAACAACTACAACGATCAATCCTTACCACACGACAACCTTATTACTAAAGAATGAATATCCCTTAACGAACACAAAAACAATACAGACTTGGTAATCAGCAGAGTAGATAAGGGGAAGCTACAGACATTTTGGGTCCAGATGAATACCCCTTAGAAGCAAGCACACAACTAAGCTACACTGAATTTTACAAAGAACTCCTTCAAGATTCCTCCAAAGAATACATAGTCGTTATAATTCAATCTCTAATGAAGTTAAGCAACAACAACATGATAGATAAAAGAACACAGAATATACTTCCACATAACCCACTTCCACAAAACCTGCTAGATTCTACCTACTTCTCAGAATCCATAAACCAAATAACCCAGGTAGACCATTCATCTCTTCCACTAACTGCCACACTACAAAACTATCTAAATGTGTAGATCACAACATCAAACCCTTAGCAACGCAAATTAAATCCTCCATCATTAAACACGATGAAGGCATTCTAGCCCTCAAAGAAGCCCTAAATAATATAACTACTGAAGAACTCAGCACTTAAACAATCACCCATATGCGACACTTTTTAACACTTGATAGCTTCAACTTTGATTACAGACACTTCTTCCAAGTGAAAGGCTGCGCCATGAGCACAGTAGCGGCCCATCCTATGCTAATATTTTCATGGGTAAATCCGGTGAAACCCACATTTACCCGGAGATACACAATGATTGCATCTTCTATGGTGGATATATAAATGACATTTTTTATGTACACAGGAGATAAAGCCAAATTAGAGAATTTCCTTACACATTTGGAAAATTCAATTAGATTCGATTTTGTGACCTCCACTGACTCCATAGGTTTCCTAGACAACCACGTATACATAGCAATAGAAACCTCCAAAATACACTCTATGCTAAACCAAAAGACACTCACAATTATTCCCCACTCTACGTCAGTCCACCCCGAAATCCTTAAAAGAAGCCCACCATTTTTACAAGCTCTTGGAATCAGACAAATTTGCTCAACAGATGGTGAACTCAACAGACACAACCATAACCTATTACAACATTTCACTAAACGAAGATACTCACAGGATGATACAAATTTTTTTTTAAAAAGGCAACAATAATACCCAGAGATGAAAACCTTACGCTCTCTTACAATAACAAACCTGGCTGCATACCACATATAACCACCTTCAACAACACACTCCCACTCTTAGCATACATTATTAATATGAGATTGAACATCCTCACCCTTAAAACAGATCTCAGAGAGATATTCATACATCTATGTGTCATCGCTCACCACAGACCCCAAAACATCAAAGACATGATAAGTGGCAACAATGACGATAGAGTCTCACAAAACAATATGCCTAGAATCACTAAATTCTGTAAACCATGCGACAAAAGAAATAGTCTATGTTGCAACCACCCTAAGTACACCAACACCTTCACTAGCTCTATTACCAAAGAGAGTTTCTGCATATACCATAGCACTAACTGTCGTAGTAAAAAGATAATATACTTTCTAGAATATGATTGATGCAATTTACGCTACATAGGTAAGTTCATGTTGCAATTTGATATTAGACTTAACAACTACGAACACAGAATTGAATCACAAATCAATCCCCGTCCACTTCCTGTGGAACTAAACATCCAGTCACAATTTTGCCATAGACGCTAGCTTTTCTGTTATTGAAAAAATAGAAAAAATACTCCCACTGACATCACTAAAATTCTAAAAAGACAAGAGGATATGAGGATTAACAAACTCAAAACTCTCTCCCCTTATTGACTTAAGACCAAACTTAACAACCCTAATCACACAGATCTCTACATCATGATCTTCAGACTAAAATAACCTCTTATCCACATCTACCCGCTCTCAGATACATCTAATATTGGGAACTTCAAAATCACTCAGACCCACAGTAACTATAACCTTAGTAGGGCATACCATTTGTTCAAATAAGAGCCAACATATTTTTCAGTGATCTGTAAGGTAAATGAATATGGAGTTCCTTAACCTCATCACCCTCCATCGATACTATACCTAACCTACCCACAAAATCTAATACCAAACCATTTCCTTTCTACCCTGACACCCTATGTCCTCTCAAAGACCTACTACTGCTGCTAACACCACAGACTTCATCAGAAACTGAGCTAAGTCCTGCACAAGAGGATGACTCTAGCTGATGGGATCCTTTTTTTTTGCTCACAAGGCCAAGGCTAAGTGGACTTATGTTACATAGTAAACTTATAACCATTGAATGGCACACACTCACACATACGCACACACATATACACAGAACACACACTACTGAAGATAGGAATGCCTCCCGAAACATGTCTAGACCATCAATGAAAACATTTACAGATAAATATACTTTCACTCCCGAATCTGTCTCACTTCCTATAGTTCAAATTATATATATATCAGAGAAAGATAGAGAGAGACAGAGAAACAGAGACAGAGAGACACAACGAGATATGAAACACACACACATATATATATATATACGAGCAGACTTGGGTATATATATATATATATATATATATATATATATATATATATATATATATATGTATATATATATATATGCGTGTGTATACTTGTATATTCAGAGATAGAGAGCTAATATGTGAGCGTGAGAGAGAAATATATGAACAGATAGATAAATAGATGAATAGGTATGAGCAGATAAATAAATTGATGGATAGATGCAAATTTGTAAGGAAGTTATTTTACATATATATATATATATAAGTACGAAACAGTCATGTGATAAAACATGGAAAAGACCAAATGAAGAAAGAAGAACAAAAGAAGAGAGAAAAGAAGGAATAAGTCGAAAGTGCTCACTGAATGAATGAATGAATGAATGAAAAATGAATAATTCAACAGAGAATGTAATGAAATATTTATGGAACGATGTGGAATCTTCGAACCAAAAGGAGCTTTCATTGCCGAAGACGATAGTAGAGTTGTCAGAACATCAACGTGGGCCAAAATATAAAAAATTGTTATCGCTCCTATTGGTAAGTAGAGATTGACATTAACTCGGCTGGCCGACAGTTATCTACGATTGATAAGTAAAGAGAGAGCTGAGCGGATGGGTGAGACGGGCAGAGAGAAATGGAGATTGAGAGATGTAGAGGGAGAGAGAGAGAGAAAGATGGACGAAGAAAGAGAGTGTGTAAAAAAAGAAAGATATAGTGGGAGAGAGAGATAATGAGAAAGAGATAGAGAGGAGTTAAGGAAGACAGAGATGCGCAATGGATATTATGGGAATATAAGTTGGCTTTGTTCAAATAATACCAAACATCGCTCTCTCATCTGACAACGAAGCCAGTATCAGATTCCTCTCATGTTATGGAATACTCTCTCTTACACATGCACAAACACACACACACACACACACACACACACACATATATATATATATATATATATATATATATATATATATATATATATATAACCTCCACAGATTCTTCCACATACATAAAACAGTCTGGACTCTCCACTATGGCCTCCCACGAAACCTCATTTTTGATTTCCATTTTTATTTTCCACTTCTGATGCTAAATTTGTTTTCAACGGAAACCTAACCTTTTAACCACTAAAAGGTACACACATGTTGCCGAGGATGCCTTTTCTGTTAGCTGAGAAATACAACCAATACGCAAATTGCAAAAAGAGTTTTCAAATATTCCATCCTTGACTAGAGTAGCTTTTCCTGACTTTTCATTCCCTCTTACATTCACTGGACCCTTGTGAAATTTCTATATAACGCATTCATAAATATTTTGTCGGATTAAATATCCATTTCTTTAAAGAATTGTCCCCTTCAGAAGTAACAAATGCAGATATGGATAGCGAATGGGGAGAGAGCTGTTATCTGGGCCTTCACCATCCAATCGGTGGTTCAGCTCAATGGTTAAGGGTGACGCTATATTGAGGTGGCTTAACTCATAGGTCGTAGTTTCGATTCCTTTGATAGTTCTATTTTTCGTTATCTAGGCCAAGTGACTATATATATATATATATATATGTATATATATATATATATATATATATATATATATATATATATATATATATATTCAGCAGGAGGCCTCCAACAGCCCTGACAATAAAACTCACCCACAATGCATAGCTCCTGGCAGTGGACTCTGGTTCCACATGGTACATTTTAATACACACTCACACAGCACACACAACTGATGATGGGAAGAATCCCGAAACATGTATGGACTATTGACTTATATGGATTAATAAACCTTACCACCAAACACTTCACTCCTGAGTCTGTCTCACTCTCTAAAGTTCACATTATATATATATATATATATATATATATATATATATATATATATATATATATATATATATATATATATATCATAATCCTCCAACTAATAACGACCTCACATCTACACTGTACCCACCTTCATGTATATCTAATATTTGGAACTTCACAGTCACACAAATCACTATCAATACAAACCTTTGTATGGTATTTGATTAGTACAATTCAGAGTCAGCAAACATCCAATGACCTGTGAGAAAACTACATATAAAGTTCCTCAACCCTATTAGCCCACCCACCGTCTGTAATGTTCCAAACTGACCCACACAATCTAATACTAAACCACTACCCTATAACTCTGGCATTTTATGGCCTCTCCAAGACTTACAACTGCTGTTATTACCTCATCTTGTCACAGACCAACACAGACTTCACCACAGACAAGACAAAGTCCCACACATCATGATGACCCTAGAGGAATCCTCTTTCTTGATTCCCATTTTGCTTCCAAAGCAAAATATCTGATGGTAAATTTATCTTAAGGCTTATTATTTGTCACTAACTTTTGGAATATACATACATATATATATATATATATATATATATATATATATATATATATATATATATATATATATATATATATATACTGGATGACGAAAAAATGCAAAGGATTTGATGTATTGTAATCGCTGAAAAAACAAATTGTATTTTGCTGAAATTCGGCGATTTTGGGGAACTATACATTTTCGTGACAATAGTCTACCAAATATATGTTTGTCACTTTCATCAACATCCTGTCGTATCACTTTGCATCTGCAATACATACATATTTATCAGTTTAGGATTTTAGATGCATTGTAAATATAATCTTCCCATTAAAATTCTAACGAAACTTTTCTAAAAACTTTCTTTTTAAAACCTTCGCATTTGTCAATTGGGTATCTATTGCAAAATTGTTTCGAAATTTGGTTGAGTTAGGCCGATGTCTAAGGGGACGCACAGTGACAAACAAAGCAAGTTGTTTTAATGTAATACAGTTGAAAAACACGTCTATGCTGGATGCTATAGTTGGGGAGGGAAAAAAGTCTCCCATAACTTTTCAGTCTTTGAGTGAGGGATGAGTTCCCTTTCCCTACCCCTCTCTTGATAGGAAGAAAGTTTATTTTCAATTTTGCCCCTTTGAAGGCATAAGATTTTTTCTTCACTTTCAACCCCTTATAGGGGGCTCCCCTACACTTTTGACGACTTGAAGGTGAAAAAATATTCCTTCACTCTAGATCTCTTGGAGAAGCGATAACGTTTCACTTCTCTTTTGAAAGTTTAAACGTGGGGGATGGATTGACTATCTTTTCTTTTGAACCCTCAGCGGAATGAAAGTTTCACTTCATTTTCACATATTAGAGAAATAAACATAAAAAGATATGCACCGAAAAATATGTACATTGACAGAAAAAAAGGTTAAACATTAGAGTTACTTTTTAAATAGAACCCTCCTCTAAAACCCTTAATTTCTTTCTTTTTTTTTAAAATATTTTACTTTGAAAACTTCTGCTAGTTTCATTGAGTATGCTTGTCAAATTAGATGGGCTGCACTCATGATAAGTGGTTTCTATAACGTGTCAGACAAGCAGACAGACGGAGAGATATGTGTGTAGGTGTATGCCTGTATGTGTGTGTAAGTTCATTCGTGTGTGTCTATGTATAACATCATGATTGATCAACCAACCTCACTTTCTATAAAGACGTTTTGAGTCAAAAAAAGACGACATTGTTATTTTTCAACGAATCTTAACCAATTTTGATACGGAGGCCCAGATGCAATAATGCACAAACAAAGAAAACTTGGAGCCAAGTTAGCGTCTAAAGTAACTTCTTTATTTCTTAAAAATAAAATTCTTAGACCTGAAGCGCTAATATCAATAGGAGTTATTCTGTTCTTGAGTTAAGACGTTTTTAGATGTTTCTCATCTAGATTTAGTTGTTTTGAGTTTCGTCTACAAGCCAGGATTGTCGAAACGTACGTACGAAAGGAGGACATTTTTCCAAGTATGTGATACTTTTTTATTATAATTTTCACTGGATTAATTTTATTGGGGAATGTCACTTTAAAGTAGGTAATAAATTATTTCATCGGATCATAGGTGTCCCAACTGGAATTGATTCTGTGCCCAACTGAGTAAATTTGTCTCTACATAGACATGGATATATACTCAGGTTGTCTTTAATTAGAACTAAAATAAAGCCCATTCGTTCAATTTAAGGTTGTATTCGTTTTATGAACGGCTTATCATCTCTTAATGACGGAGGGGGATTCAGAAAGTCATAAAGCACTTTATACCTTAAGGATCTTGAACTAAAGTGTGAACATAACGGTATGCAAGAAATGCTCCAAGATTTGAACATTAAAATCGAAGTTGGAATTTTAGACTCATTTCCCGCCCGTACGTATGCCATTTAAAACATGAAGTAAGCGTTTTTTATATATTTTACGGGACTATGTTATCAGAACAAGTTGGTATAACTCAAGCTACTCTTTGATTTATTGAATTTATACCGAAAATTGTTTCTTTGGTTGTAAGAATGATTAATGAAGGCGGCAGAATCACTAAGATTTTTAGACGATTTGATAAAGCCATGGCTAGACATTCTGATCGTTCAAAAACTTATCAGCTTGAACATAATGAAAAAATAATGAATTACGAAAATTTGATAATATACTAATAAGAGTACAGAAATAGAATGAATGAATAATGTGCATTGAATTAAATAAATTTATATTTATGTTAGGGGAATTAGGTAACCAAAAGAGATGGATGTAGTCTTTGTCAGTGTGACAGATAATTGTACTGACTAGAACCAGGGAAAGGGGAAAACATTTGGCTCTAGTCCATTTATCTGACTGATAAGTAGTTGGGCGGGTTGGAATACCAAGTAACAAATTGTCTATAAGTATATAAATGGAATAGCCCATTGAGTTGTTACTACCGACTAGAAGGTGGTTTGGTTCTGTTTCAACGATGCATAAAGGGATGATTTATTTGATAATCAAAAGAAAAAAATGATGGAAGCAAGATGGTATACAAGGTGGAAAAATTGATTCAAGGGTTAGTTGAAAAATCCTCAAATTTTTCGGTCGAATATGTTGGTTGAAAATCAAGTTGAAGTAGTGTTTCTGTATAACGAGTATTCTTAAAGATGATATCATGTTGGTTTGCATGCAGTCTGAGATTGAAACCGACACAACGGATTTAATATTCATATGGGTGAACACTCAATAGGAGTGACACAAAAAAACGAATCACGGTTTTTGTTTTGACACAAAAAAGAATCGAGGTTTTTTGTTTTGTTGATCACTCATCGTCAAATACGTTATTTTGAGTAACCTGCATAAGTAAGCCCTGAGTTACAAAAAAATTAAATGATGTGTAGTTCAAAATAACATCCACATATAATGCATTATGATCATACATTATATAGATAATAAATGACATATGAAATGATATAAATTATATATTAAGATCATAGTAGAAGAGGTTGTGGTGTTTGATCAATACTGCTGGGGAGCCGTATTAATATAATGATTTTGTTCCAAGAAAATTCCCAAAACGGTTACATATATGGTGAACAACTGATGATCTCAAAAAGAAAAACATTTCAAATAGTATCATAGCATCAAACACAGAGTAAAACATTAAAAAACACCGAAGAAAATTACATGAATCATATGAACTGATTTTGGAAAAAAGTGACTGAAATGATGTAAAATTTCGAAAGAATTAAAAAAATATGTATTTTAATGTTTGAAATAATAAAACAATCTACTCTCTCTATGTATATGTGCGCCAATAGCATGAATAGGATTTTACTCAACAACGATATATATATGTGTGTGTGTGTGTGTGTATGTTTATGAGTGTGTGTATTTGCAGATATATGAATGCATTTATTTGGAGAAAATTAGCAATATCTTGAAGAAAGTCTTTATACCAAAATCAATATATATATATATATATATATATATATATATATATATGTATATATATATATATGTATATATATATGTATATATATATATATATATGTATATATATATATGTATATATATATGTATATATATATATATGTATATATATATATATATATATATATATATATATATATATATATATATATATATGAGTGAAGTCTGAATACTATGCTTGGCTCATGTAAACCAAACAATAGCGTGCATGCCCAAACTACATGGTATATGTTGACTAATGAATGAACATAAACAACCCCTGGAAGTTTCAATACGCTCATGTCTTCAGCTCGCTCTTACTCATTGCCTAAAGTAGACATGTTGTTCTGACATCTCGTTGAAACGGTCATCTTATTTTTCACCGTATTGAGTAACTAATCTCCTCAACTAACTGGGTACCTAATTAAGTGTCCGGACTGAAAAAACATTTTTAACTATTGTCCCGAGCCGAACATATTGGATGACTTCAGTAAATATTCATAAGTCATGTTTCATGACCGAAAAATCACGAAGAAATTGCTTAGAGCTTCGCGTTTGGGTTTCGAATCCCATTAATGAATGTAAGATGGCATTTTTATATCAGCCTTTGAAGGTCAATTTAATAATTTTTATGGATTTAAAAAAAACTTTAATAAGCATCTGTCTCTTCAAAGTTCAAAATCTATTGCAATAATATTTTCAAATGCTGTAGCATCGATAGCAGCTATCACTGTCACTGACTGACTGCAAACGCCTCACTCGATCACCACGAAGCATTCTTCCCACGCTTTCTATAAACCTGATGTCGTTCAAGTGACATTTTTCATTACTTCATTGCGTCATGAAGACGCAGAATTCTATTTTGTTACGTGAGAAGATAAACACGTGTCAATAAGAGGAATATGATTATATTTGACTACGATATTAGCGTTAAATGAAGGTTATTTCAGAGGAAAGAGCTTTTAAAGGCGGGGGCTTTGAAAGAAATGTACTTTTAAAGGAAGTTGTTTTTTCCAAAGGTACTAAAGTTTAAAACAGGGCATCAATGGTCTGACTTTTGGCCTTGTTCTATCTACATTTGAAGGTCGATTTAACGTTTTCTTTGAATTGTTTTTACATTTTAATAAAACACCTGTCTCTCTTGTGTTCAAAATCTATCTCTGCTTTCATTATTTTCACAACTTATAATTAGCCTAATTATCTCTTGATATAAAATTCATAAAATAAAGTTGAAAAATCAAATGCAATAGCATTTTTTTTTATATGCTATGGATGAAGAGAAGTTCACCCCGGTGGTCAAGATCTATTTTCTCTACTGGTCGAGCCATGATCTTCCAACAAACCGTTTCGATTATTTTATTCCTAATAATTGATCTTATTCCAAGAAACATGACTTAACCTTTCCATTAGGGAAGATGATAGTTTCCAGTTATTCTTGTATCAACTATGGTCATAAAGAAAATCTTGTGAGGATGTACGTTGGTTCTTTCCGTGGTCTGTGTTCAGCCATGGCCAAATGTTGATAAGTATTGAAGTAACAGATGGAAAATCACGAAGGTCAGTGTAATCACACAGAATCACGCTTTATCACAAAGAATATCGTCATCAGAGGATTACTGCAATAAATACACATACTAAGATATATATTTGTATTTGATACATCCGTAGGTAAATGAAACCATCATTATTGACGGGTAATTCGCCAGTATAGACATACATTACAATGTAACTGTGAGGTTTTCGCTGATTTCTTTGAGATTTACTGCGAAATATCCCTGAGTTATTTCTTGTCTATTCCAAGATACACTCAATGTTACTATTATTCAAAACATTGCGTAACACATAAGCAAACTCTAACGAGTGTCTTCAAGATCTTTCGAGATTTCTATTAGATTTACTGCAAAGATCACTCATTCATTTTATGTCACTCTCTAGAATAAGCCTTGTTAGTGATGTACACAGTTGAGAGCTTGCCATGCACGAGCTCAAAGTAAGTAATGTTTACAAAGTCTTTAAAGACTTGGGATAAGTTTTTTAGCCATACCGAAGAATATATATCACAAAACCAATTCGAAATATTGCACACGGAAGTTACAACCACTCTTTCTCCCTTTATCTCCATTGCTCTTCCTCTCTCTCTTTCTCTCTCACACACACACATACATACACATACACAGAATCTAGCTCTCTCACACGCACACACACGCACACATTGTACGGAGTAAGTAATTAGTCTCCGCATATCAAATTATCACTTGCTCAGTCCGTTTTCTGTAGCTGAATTAGATTTGGAGGCAACGAACCTACGAAATGGCATCACTCGTTTCACTGTGTGTTATTCTACCCTGGAAGAGGGTTGGATCAATGCCTGAAGACTAAGTATTCAAGGATCGCCGCACGCTTCGCCCAGGCCTGCGCCCTTGAATGGACGTACCATTGTCTGTTGAGACAGAACAGAGGCTATTAATGTTTTATCTAAACGTAAAAAAGCATCCATGCAAATTTCTCTTCACTTTGTTTGCGCTCACGCATTTCGAAGGTTAATTTGCGTTCTTCTCATGACGTAACAATGATGATGCATCTCATTGGCTAAATTTTCTTCTTCTTATGACAAAACAATGAAGACACATCTCATCGATTAATTCACCTTCTTCTCATGACATTACAACGAAAATTACGTCATAGAAACTATTGAGACAATGCATCCGATCGCCTTTCAAAACAACGAGTTGAGACTTGAAAAAACAACAACCTACAATTAGGATACTTGAATAATAAAAGATAAATTATACATCAAAATAGATCTAGGTTCCCTGATACAGATCCATATATAGATAGACCGGTGATTATATATATATATATATATATATATATATATATATATATATATATATATATATATATATATATATGTATATATATATATATATAAATAAATGTATACATATATATATATGTATATATATATATATATATATACATATATATATACATATATATATATATATATATATATGTATATATATGTATATATATATATATATATATATATATATATATATATTTCTTCTCTGTTTGTTTGTGCTTCTCGGGGGTTAATTTACCTTCTGTTTTTGACATAACAATGAAGAAACTCTTCAGACTTTACCTAATGAAATAGCATTAGACCCCTTAATACAGATTCATGCATAAACAACCACTTTTAACAGGTACATTTTAGTACTATTTACATTAATTCCCTTATCTGTAGCATATTTTTGATGCTAAGAGGCGCCCCAAAGATCTGAGAAGGTGCAAGGAATTTTATCTACATTATGAAGCTATTTCCCATGTTAAGGTGGACCAACTACCATCAGTTTTTCGTATTAAGATTTTCTGAAAAGAACAACAACAAAAAAAAAAGCTCGGCTCATACCCGAGTGTACACGGCATATGTCAGGAATAGTTAGATTCACGTTAGCATGTCGCTATGGAATTGCATTCTTACGTCATACGTCGATGTTTCTCAAAGAAGGAAAAAGTATGGTTGAACGACAACAACAAAATGATAAATTATTTCGTAATGATTAATTGAAACGTCAAGTCTGTTGTGGAGAGGATGTGGACGACAAAGCAAGAATTGAGAGAGGAGGGTCAAGGTAGTAAGAAAAGGAGGGAAGAGACAAAAGAAATAAAAACAGAAATAACAAGAAGAGGATCAGAGAAAGGAAAGAAAGAAGAGGGAAAGGTGAAATAAAAAAGATAAGAGAGCAGAAAGAGGGGAAGGACGATTAAGAAAAATATTTTGGAGAAGAAGGAAAAGAGGAAGAAATTAAGATCAACAATAGATACGTGAGGGGGTGAAGGAAGGTTGAAGGAAAACAAAAAAAAAGGACAGAACAAAAAAAGAAGGGAAATGAATGAAAATGATAGAAAGAATGAAAGAAACAAAACAGATGTAGAAAGAAAGAAAAGTTGGAATAAAAAGGACATGAAATAAATGAAAAAGGAAAAGGAGAGAGATGATAAGATGTTAAAAGAAAGAAAAATTATGAGTAAAAAGATTTGCAACAAAAGAGAGAAAAAATGAGATAAAAAAAGAAAGTGGGGGAATAAAAGTCGAAGGAAGTGAGAGTTTGAATAGAAAAATATTGAAAAAAGAAAGGAAGAATGGAAAAAATGAGGGGAATAAGGGAAAGGCATAGAAAAAAGTTGTAAGAATGATGAAATAGAAAGAAAGCAAAATAGAAATAAGATGGAGAGAAAAAATATGAAAAGAACAGAGAATAGGAATGAAAAAAATGTTAGAGGGAGACAGAAAGAAGAAAATAAAATAAGAAAGGAGAAAAGAAAGAAAGATGGAAGTAGAAGAAATAAAGGACAAAAGAAACGTCCGTGCAGTAGGTAGTTAGAAGTTAGAAGGGG
Organism: Thysanoteuthis rhombus; assembly: GCA_963457665.1. Taxonomy (NCBI): domain Eukaryota; kingdom Metazoa; phylum Mollusca; class Cephalopoda; order Oegopsida; family Thysanoteuthidae; genus Thysanoteuthis; species Thysanoteuthis major. The sequence continues at coordinate 36,355,564 of OY735242.1, read as the reverse complement.
AAAAAACGCTACAAAATGGTTCATCAAAATACACAAACAAAAGGATAAAATGGAGCAAAAACAGGATTTAAAAATAAAAGAAACAAGGCTAAAACAAGAGAAAAAAACTAAAAAAATTGAAAATTCAATTTCATTTCTTCTTGGAAAAATGAATTTAAAGAACAAAATTGCATTTTAATCATCGATAAACCAACCGAACAAAGAAAATCTACTAAACGAAGCAAGAAAGGGAAAATCTCGAAAAGAAACGTTCATTCACATCAAATGACTGCGTAAAGTCTCACGGGAATTTGTGAGATTTCAAGGCTAAACTCTTTGCGACATTTATTTTAATATCTGAATAGAAAAGAATATGGAAAGGTGAACGGTTTTTGTGTGCTTTCTTCAATTCACGCAACTGGGAGGGTCTTCATTTGATACTGGATAATTTAATCTCCTACACACACATACACCCCCCCACACACATACACACACACACACACACACACACACACACATATATATATATATATATATATATATATATATATATATATATATATATATATATCCTAGTCACCCTTGCCGTGAAAAAATGATGGATATATTTTAGTAATTTTGAAATTGCAACAACAGAAAATTTCACAATATGAAGAGAAAGGAAGTTAATTCAATATCATCATCATCATCATCATCATCATTCTTTTAACGTCCGTCGTTGAACATAGACCTTCTCCTGGATTCGCCACAATTCTCTATCATGGGCGTCGCTGAGCCAGTATTTTCTAAAATGGCTAGTTCATCTCTCCATCTTGTATTTTGTCGGCCTTGGTTTCGCATGTGATCTCCGGGGATCCATGTTATAAGTTGTGATGTCCATCGTTTGTTTGTCATTCTTGCAACATGGCCTGCCCATTGTTAGTTAAGTTTTTTAGTAGATTCTATGATGTCTCTGATCCCTGTTTTCTTCCTAATACAATTCTCTCATGAGCACGTTGCATGCTTCTCAGTTTACAGCTCTGTCTCTTGGTGAGGTTCCATGTTTCAGCTCCATAAGTGACTATCGGGAGAATGCATTGGTTATGTTCTCTTCTTTTTAGGATTATTGTGATTGTCTGTTTTTTTGCCGAAGGTTTGCCATCCTAGAGTGATTCTTCGCTTAATTTCCTCTTCTTTTGGGGATCTCATGGAGATTCATTGTTCAAGGTAGATATAGTGGTCTACGTTGCCGAGTTTTGCATCTTCGACTTTGACAGTTATGTCCTTATTTTCGATGTGGTTGTTGCACAAGAGTTTTATTTTATTTAAGTTCATGTGTAGGCCAACTTTTTGGCTTTCTTCGTTCAGTACATCTAGCATTAGTTGGAGGTTGTGTAGGTTCTCTGCAAGGAGGACGATATCGTTTGCAAATCTAAGATTCCTCAGATATTCGCCGTCTATTTTGATTCCTCTATTCTCCCAGTCCAGGTTTCGGGAGATCATCTCAAGACAGGCTGTAAAGAGTTTGGGTCAGCTAGTATCATCTTGCCTTACTCCTTTCTGGAGCTGGAAGGGTTCAGCGCCCTTAGGTACCCCGATGAAGGAGTTGCTGTATTTTGTATACATGTTGCATTACTTTGACGCATACAGGGTCTACACCTTGTAGGATGATGGCCGTCATGACAGTGGGAATTTCTACTGACTCGAATGCCTACTTAAAATCTATAAATACAACAGCAAGTGGCATTTTTATTCTGCTGCTTTTTCTTTGAGCTTATTTATTGAATAAAGATGGTCCATGATCAAGTAATTTCTTCTAAATCCAACCTGTTCTCTGGTTGGTTTTTATGTAGAGTTTTAGCAATGCTGTTGGTGACGATTTTTGTGAAAAGTTTGTACATGCAGTTGAGTAGGCTTATAGGTTTTTTTTGAGTAGATCAACGGTGATGTTATCTGGTTCAGGGGCTTTCCCTTTTTTGTTTGTTTGATGGCTTGCTTTACTTCCCATGGCGTAACTTCTGGGAAGTCCTCGAACTGATTGTCAGCGTCTTGTGCATTCTGGTCGTTGTTTTGCTGTCCGTGTTTTGAAAAGTAGAGTTCTTGGTAAAAGTCTTAGGAGCATTCTGTCTCTGTCTGTTGTTATGTCTCTGTTTGTTTCAAGAATGCTAGTTATTTGTTTTGTTTTCTCTTCGTTTCTTCAGTATTGTTTTGTTTCGTTCGGTTCTTCTTGTTTTTCCCTTGTGGTTGTTGGTGGTGTGGAGTTTTTGTGCTTTTCAATAAGTTTCCTGGTTTCATCTGAGATTGGCGAATGGTCGTTGTGTTTCTTGGTTTAAACATAATGGCAGCTTCTAATAGAGAGATTGTTATTCTGCTGTGGAGTTCGTTGATGTTGGCGTCGTTTTCGTCGGTAAGGATAAATCTGTTTTTCAGTTCTAGCTTGAAGGGTTGGGTTAGTTGATTTGGTACGTACAGTGGTTGCAGTCTAGTGTTCTTTATTGGTGTTTATTTGTATCTTATATTTTACCATTCTATGGTCGCTACCTACGTTTACTTGGTTTAGAATTTGAATGTCTTTGATAGTGACGCTTTTGTCCGACAGGATGTAGTCTAATACGTTGGTGGGGGCGTAGACTTGGATAACATTTAGCTTGTACCTCTTTGAGAGTTGCATGGTAACACTGGCAATGCTGTCTGAGATAGCTTTAAAGCCAACCACGTTGTCTTTGAGGTCTTTATTCATGAGAAAGCCTAGTCCACTTTGTTTCACTTTCTCTCTTCCGTAATTGTAGAGAAGATGTTTGCTTTTCAATTCTATTAGTTTTTCTCCTGGTCTTTTGATATATATATATATATATATATATATATATATATATATATATATATATATATATATATATATATATATATGTGTGTGTGTGTGTGTGTGTGTGTGTGTGGTACAAATCAGGCTAGCAGTATAACATAATATAATAATATATCAATAATGTGAAGCCATTTCTGAAACGTAATGGATTTATTTCATAGAGTGCTTGATACATACAACTTTTTACTCATGAAGTTAAGTTGTTTTTGAGTAGAGCTAGAAATAAATTGTACAATGTGGATTCGCTACACAAACTAGCTCATGTTTCTGCCCTCTTCAGGCCTCATCAGGTGATGAGGCCCGAAGAGGGCAGAAACATGAGCTAGTTTGTGTAGCGAATCCACATCCTAATATATATATATATATATATATATATATATATACATACACGCACACACACACACACACACATATATATATATATATATATATATATATATATATACATTACTTCAAGTGGGCGTACATATTCTCAGTATTGTTGCACCTGCTAGTCACTTTCGTTTTAGTGGCTCGAGTATCGGCCTCAGCTGTTGATATGAGCTTGAAAATATACGTGATATTTATTTGCCACCCAACAATGCCAAAACTTGTCACATAGTCTATGCCTAGGTATGGTAAATTGCATTCCTACTGTATTTCAGTTCACCTTTTCAGGTTGCATTCAAAGTGAGTTACCCAGAATTTTCCCGATTAATCATAATCATCATCCATTGTTGGACATAGATCTTCCCTGAGATTCATCAGATATTTCTATCGCGAGAATCACGGCGCCAGTATCTCTTGAACCTGTCTAAATCATTACACCAACCTACGCCATATTCTCGCATAAGTTCCCTGGGGATCTATGTATTGAGTATATGATTTCTCTGACGACTGTCTTTTTTTCTCAAATATAATGTGCTGTCTTCTAATCCGCCCATGCGATACCAAGCATGATTCTTTCCTATGTGCATTGCATGGTTCTCAGCTTGAAGATTTCAATGCAGATATTGAGGGAGTTTTTTTCTTTCGATGTTCTCATCACAGTAAATTATCATAGCTAATACAGTTCATCGTATTTTCGTTTGTTAAAAAATGGAAATGGAGAAAAAAAACGTTAAGGATATATCAGCAACCATGTTACATTTCATCTAGATAATAACCCAAGTTAGTGTTAGGGGTTATGGTTAGTCATTCATTCCATCAGAGCAGTGGTTAAATAGTGCTGGCGACTTTCAATATTTTTTTGTTTACATTTATCTGGCTAACAAAAATACGGTGTATTAGAAATATCAAATAAAAAAAAAACGGAATTGACTTTTGTTTTTCGAACTAGAACAACATAACTCTCATCGAAATGAGGGGTAGGAACAGATATGTAAAATTTGCATCCTCCTACCCTTACTTGAACTAATGATCAATTGGTTGATAGTAAACTGTCTTCTTGATGGGACTAAATAGACAAGTTTTAGATAATAATGAAAATGTATCATACAGATATATAGGCGCGTATTTCATTCTACTAAATAAATACATTTATACTAGAAATATAAGTTTTATAATTTTTCATTTGTTATGTATACAAAAGTTGCAGAAATCCTCTCCAGTCGAAATAGAAGTTGGACGGGAGTTTGACCCTGTGGCAACCAGGTTTCTTTGTGAAAATAATCGTACAGATATGTGTAGGCCCATTTCATTCCTCTAATAATCAAATCTATTTATACTAAAGAAATATTTTATTTGAATGATTTTTAATTCATTCTATATCCAATATAAAGGTTACAGTTATCATCTTGAGTAGGAAAAGAATCATGAGGGAAGTTTTACTCTGCAACAGTCAGTCTTCTCAGCACAGAAAGTCATTGAAATGTATTTCTTTTGATTTAATAGTCCAAGTAGCAAGGTCTGCCCTCCCCTATAGAGCTGGCAGATTTGCTTTATTTTTACATTTCATACACCAATGACTGTATTCCCGACCCCTTTCTACCCATAGGCCTTATCTTTATTCTTTAGCTCAGCGCGAAAATAATGTTGACAATCTTTTGATCATATATTGTTACGACTTTATTACATTGAAATGAACTAGTAACAAATCCTCACTAAAAATGGCGATATATACTGTTTCCCCGCTTATACAATTATTATAAACAAGAATGTTTCACTATTTCACATAGTCAAGTTTTAGTACTTAGTAAATACTTACAAACATCTTTTTTACTTAGTTTTGATGTTTTATTGTTTGTTGCAATCATATTCAGAAAATATTTTTCTGTTCTCATGTTATTAAGCGCGTAACACGGATTGGGTTGGTCTAAATCTATTTACGGACAGGGTTGTAATTATTCAGTGTGATTGGCCTGACGAGAAAGATTTGATTATAGGGTGTAGCCCATGATTACAGTGCAATTAACCCTTAATCAGTTCTGTGTCTTAGAGAAGCATACTTTCAGTGATAGAACAATGGCTCTTTGACTGAGAATGACGTAAAGAACAATAAGCTGCTCCCTTTCTTTAAAACAATGAAGCACAATAATCGATATATAAGAGAAAACAATGAAATGTAATGGATGAGCCTGACAGCATCCCCACTCTGCAACATATAGAAACGGAACTCTGCTCTGTGGTAAATGCCAGCGCTCTCAATTTTAGAAGCCGTTCAACTTTCTTGCTGAAGTCAAAATAATTACTTTTTATTTTACATGTATCTCATGGAGACTTTTTTTTTTAAAGAATCTTTCAAGTTAATGTTTTTCCCACCTCTGTTGATGAGTCTTCTCGTATGTGAATGTGTATGCATGTGTTGCAGTGGAACTGCTAAGATATTACTTTTGCGCATGAATCAAACTCACTACAAGTGAACAAAACATTCAGACTCAGCCCCTCGAACCTTCTGCTGTCCACACACACACGCACGCACACATATATGTTTGTATTGTTGCTATGAAATGATCGGATAGAATTTTGATGAAAGTGACAATTAGAAGGCGGAGAGAAAAATTAAGAAAAAGCAAGTGTTACATTTCAACATATTTTTATCATTCCGTGGGTATGTTGCAATGCATTTCGACGGGAGCCAGCCATCCTTTTCTGAGAAAGGTTTGCAGTGATACACAGAAAATTTCGAAAAATACGTAAATAGCATCCGTCAAAATGCATCAAAATATGCCCACGGAATGATAATAACAAATTTAGGTTTTTCTCTCCACTTTCCAATGGTCACTTTCATCAACACAAATATATATATATATATATATATATATATATATATATATATATATATATTTGATGATGGAATAATGTATTTGCTACAAAAACACGTTTATGTTTCTGTTTGGGTTCTTCCGGCGAATGATTTGATTTATTTTGGATCCCTTTTTAGGATGTTATTTGGGGATGTCAAATTTCTTTATTGGAAGACCCTCCTCTTATTCTATTTATATTTATTTTCGTTTTTCTTTTATTCATTTAGTTGTTACTCTTTGTATATATTTCATCTTCCATAGAAGGAGTAGGCATAAATCACTTGGGATGTTTCGGGCATTTTCTTTATCAGTGTGTTCTTAATCCATCAGTTCTTTGTGATATGTTTCTTCTCAGGGAGTATTTCTTTTCCAATTTTCATCTGCCTCGAGTGTAAGGGTTCATTTTTACATTACTGTAGTATTCTATTTTAGATTCTTTTAAATTCTTGATGGGTTTGCATCTTTATATCTAAGATGATAAGGTGATTAGGTTGTTCTTAAAGAAACAGAGGGTTGGTAATACTAATAATAATGCGAATGGTAATACTACTACGACTATTTGCAATGATGATAACGAGAAAAATAAGATACAATTGGTTGTTGATTTTTTGTATACCAGTATTTGAAAGGCTAATTTATGCTTTTTAACAGAAATTTTGAGCAGTGCCGACATTTTTAAAGCTTTACTTTAATTCATATCAATGTTGAATGTATCGAGCACTTTATGAAATAAACCCGTCATACATCAAATATTGTATTTCTGGTTTGTACTTTGTTATACATATCTATCTATCTATCTATCTATCTATCTATCTATCTATATATCTATATATATATATATATATATATATATATATATATATATATATATATTCGGAATGAATGACAATATTTTAAGTTTTGTTTTGAATTATAGAAATTTAATTCTTGATGTTTCGTCCATTTTCCGGTCTTATGAAAGGCATATGATACGAGAGAAAGATGGAGACGCCTGTTCATGGCTGTAAATGTTGAATTGTGTGTTGTTTTTAAAAATAGTGAACGTAGCAATGTCTGTCTATAAAAGTTGTAAGTGTACCCGATTCATAGAAATTTGAAACTTGTATCAATATAAACAAAGAAAGAACATGTCATTAGTCTGATTGTGGTGAAGTGGGTTGGAGATTTCTTATCTATGTGTATGAAACTAATATAAAGACATAAACACGTATGTATATGTGTCGGTGCATATATCAATAATGATATGTAAATGAATAGATTGACATGAAGAAACCTATACATATAAATAGACAATTATATACATATATATATATGATTTACATATCTTAATACTATCAAAAGAGTTGAGCGTCCGATCTCGTGCTGTGAGATGGTATCACGTGACAGCGTGAATTCAAGGAGAGTGTTTCATTTGAATTCAAATATTTTGTAGCCCGAAATTAATTGTTGTTTTGGTGTATTATTTCAATAATTATTGGATTTTTTCCTATGTTTTTCATCACTACATCCTGGTTGATATCACCCGCAGCCTTCCTCAGAGACAGGTCTTTGAATTGTATACAATATATTATTTTTGTAATTTAATGCCCCCTGAATATGGAGAAAAAGTTCATAAGTCTGAGGCGTCAAAAGCTCGTACTCAAGAAGGGAATTCTTTTGCTGAACCCCCCCCCCAAAAAAAAACAACAGAAAAACTCCTATATATACCCATCCTAAACAGTATGTATACTGACTCAACTGTCTCGCCAGTCATTATTCGAATTAAGCCTCTCCGAACATTGGTATCATATAGCATTGGATTCAATGCTCTTGCACCCTGACTTACGACCTACTCGACTTGCAAGCATCCGTACATACGACTGAACTACTTTGTTATACAAAAGACTCAAATATAAAAGTCACGTTTCTAAATCTAGCAAAATCAGAATTAGTCATGCGTGTATATAAGAGCTTTACAAGTGTAAGAAAGTATAAGAATTACACCTGTACAGTTCATAAAGTAAAGAAAAGCAGATTTGGTCAATACTCAATAGAAATCGTCCCGTAACCAATATCTTTAACGCATGCCGTGTAGGGGTGATCAATTAAGAATCAGAAAAGCAGGTGATCAATGTATAAGTTACTTCCCACCTTTTGTGGGGCAGTGATCAATGAAAAGAAAGTCTGAATTCACAGGCCTGATAGAAGCTGGGCAAAAATACTGATGAATTTTGCGTAGACGCACCAAAATCATACATGAATGGATTTTTTAAAAAAACAACAAAACAATTGACATTATTTATTCTTGATATAATAAGAAGTAAAAGTTGAAAATATCTGCCCTCCGGTTCCATTGATGCAGCCTGTGCACGTGATACATATATACATACGTAGCCAGCCAGACCAACTTGAAAACCGAAGAAACGTACGTTGTAGGCCCCCATAATGAGACCTATGTTGACAGTTTTAGTGATGGTTTTGTAATTGGTTTTGATAGAAGGTGAAATAATTCATATCTAATCACCATAAACCCACTAATGACCCGACCAACCAACCACGTGGGCTGTAGATACTTCTCTCTTTAAATGTCCATATATGTGTGTGTTTGTGTGTGGATCTCTATGTGTGTATGTCCAGGCGTTCCAGGTCATATTTTTGTGTCTACAACCTTGATAATTTACATAAGTACACCACTAAGCACCATGAAAAATCCTTTCCTTTTTTTTCTCCTCCCGAAAAGTGCTTTTTAAGGTTCCTCTGGTCATTTTGAACCAGCAATCCCCAAATCTTGTGCTGATATTGTTTCAAATAATTTCTAATGGAAGATCTATTTTTAGAAAATGATCTTAGATAAAAGATCCCTTTTTGTGGATGATTTTTTATGGATAATATTTTTGATGATAAGTTTTGGTTGATTCGTGGGCAACGGGGATTCAGTTATGCGAGTTACGGATATATCCATGTTTCATTCTAACTTCATTTACTCATCTAGTTTCATGTTCTCCTCAAATAATTGTATTCATCTTCAGGTAAATCATTGAACAGTTCGAGAAGCACTCATGTAGGGAAACAATCGAGTGTTGAACGAATAATTATCGTCTTTAATTGCATATGCATTCGATAGTTTCATTTTGCAAAAATCTAAGTACATCATAATGTATTATAAATATCATAAGAGTATTTGATATTATATTATCATAAGAAGAGTTGATAATATATATATATATATATATATATATATATATATATATATATATATATATATATATATAAATATATGTGTGTGTATATATATATGTGTGTATATATGTGTGTGTATATATATATATATATATATATATATATATATATATATATATATACAGAGTACAAATCAGAAATACAATGTAATACAGTGTAATACAATATCTGATGTGCGATGGTTTATTTCATAAAGTGCTCGATTCATTCAATATTAAACCTCAAGCTGAGTTAGAGTAAAGCTTAAAACATGATGGAATAGAGGGTTCGCTACGCAAACACCTTTATTTTTCTTCAGGCGCCAGAAGAGACCCAAATAGGAAAGAAACATAAACATGTTTGTGTAACGAATCCTCTGCCTAATTATATGTATATTTACATACATATATATATATATATATATAAATATAAATATATATATATATATATATATGTATATGTATATATATATATATATATATATATATATATATATATATATATATATATATAGAGAGAGAGAGAGAGAGAGAGAGAGAGAGAGAGGGGGGAATTTTATGAATAAAAAAAATTGAACTTGCAATCAGATTCAATAATTGAACAACTGTAGTGTCAAAATATCAAGTCATATGAAAAAATTATTCATACATCACAGGTGTTTTCTGTCGGAAACATCTAAGATAGAATTGAAAATACACCTAAAAAACACCTGGATTTTGGAGAATCTAGATGATATAAATGATTTTGTCAGAATAAGGCACCGAAAGTTCAAAAAAGTTTTTTTTCTTTGAAAAAAATTAAAAGAGATATAATGGAGTACTGATGCCGATCCACAAGAATGTAGACAAAAAGGTACGGCCAGAAGCACCGGAGCACACAAACAAACACACGCACGAATTAAAAAAGAGGACCTATCAACGGCTGTTCAATTGAAATATAATATAATATGTATAATAATATAAATATAGTATAAAATATTATAGTACATAAAAATATAAGGACATCATGAAACAAAAGATGCACACAAAAACGTTGAAAATTGATTTAATCGTGATTGGAATTTTGTTGCAGGAAAGCTGTCAGAAAAAATGATACATAATCGAAACGGAACTGTAACAAATAGGGATACACTTATAAGCCATGCAGACCCCATGAAATTACCAAAAACAGGTCTGATTATTCACTCAACAGAAACTGTCATATGATCGAGGTTCTCCGGCAGTAAGTCTTGATGGGGTCTGAACTGTCCAAAAATTGGAGAAAAGGGGTGATCAATGAATAAGGTACTTCTCTCGCCTTTCGTTCTGGTAGGGATAACTGAAAAGTCTGAAGTCAAAACAAAACAACAGGGCTCAAAATATGGGATCAATTATATTGTATATTGACTCTGTCCAACTAAAAAACAACAGGGTGTTTTTAAAAGGTTTCGTAGATATAAAAAGGAGTAAATGTTTAAATTCCTGGCCCTGTATCTACATTGTTACAGCCTGTTCACCTGATACATTATGGTGTACAAATGGATCTGGTGTGTAAGACGACCTCCAGACTTTTTGCAGAGAATTCGGGCATAGTTCTGTTCTGTATAAGTCAATTTCTGCTGACCATAGTTGTAAATTATAACAGCAAGTCGTTGTATGTCATTAGAACATTATCTTAAAACTAGCATAGTACTCAGGACGGGATTATGTACACAATGATCAGCACGTCAGCCGAGGATCAGAATCAGATCTGAGCGTTCTGCCTAGGATAAATACGAGATAGAAGACGCTACCATTATGTAATTATAACGTTATCCTATCAAAGCAGGCTCTGAACATCGTTCACTGGGCTATATGTATAAATGGAAACTACCATAGTAGTATTAGCGCTTGAAGGTGAAATTTGAAGATTAAATCAGTGTTTTTGCAATGTACTTTCTAAATTCTGTTCCACCAAGTTTCGGCATTCAATCTGAACATTGTGTATCTAAAGCCATGAAAAACGGGATTGTTAATGGTAAGAACCTAAAGTAATAGTTACTGACATAGAAGAGATGTTATATGATCAGAATCTGATATAATTATAGACAAAACATTACACACTGATTATTTCATCTCAGACACGAGCTTGACGTTATCTTGGTAATAACACTTACTTAAAATTACATTTGCAAATATCATCATTAACTTACAAGTAGACGTGAAAATATTATCAGTATATAAAGAATTAATCTTGAAAAAATATCTCTATAAGGAATTAATTCTAAAATAAAAGTCAAACCCAGGAAAGTCTATAAACTAAAAGTGGATGTACAAATTAAGCCCCGAGGTGAATGTTTGCTAATATGTTTATTTATGATAGAAAAAAATTTCACGTGACATTCTTTTACTTTTTTTTACCTTCATCTTTTTAGTAATTTTTTTCACAACGTTTAATCCAGAACATCATTTGTCCGTAAACAAATAATCATTGCAATCAGAAATAAAGATTATGCTTTCTGTGAGAATCAAACTCAAATCCCTCAACCAGATAGAAGCTAAGTATACACCTGGCTGCTAGAAACTTGTTTTCGTCACGTAAGTCTCACAATTAAAGAGGAGTCAATTTACAACTTTTAAACGTACCCTTTATTCTGACTTATCGGTTCACTCGTGACATTTATATTCTGTTCAATGATTCACAATTAAACCATTTTTAAAGAGGAAAAATGAACGGTACAAGAATTGGTAAAAAAAACAAAACAAAAAAAAAAGAATAAAAAAAGAAACACAGACGATGAAAAAATTAACAAATGAAAGAATAAACAAACAAATAAATAAATGAAAAGTGTACATAAAAGAAAACCTCAAAACAGAAAAAAACTGATAACGTAAGAAATACCGATAGAAAATCTTAAACAGTAAATGAAATATTTTCTCCCAATGAAAATGTAGAATAGATACAAAATAAAAGAATCAGTGACAAAATAAAAATGCAAGTGTTTACTACAGTGTTGAACAAATATTTTTGAAAGTGTAAAGTTTCTCAAGTCTTTTTTGTCAGTCCCCACTACACTAAATACATATGGCTATTACAGCTCAACGTATTTTTGGTTGCTGAATAAGTGTAAATAAAAACGTTGAGGATATTTCGGCTAGTAGGCTATGATTGTCTCATTGATAGTCATCCAATTTACTTGGGCTTTTCTCCTCTTATCTGAACTCGTATTACACTGAAGGTGCACTTATATCAAAAGATACACGGTATTTATTGTGGTGGGGTACTAACGAAAAAATACAATTCATGGGTTAACCAATTGGGAGCGACTGATTAGAGTTTTCACACTCCGGCAGTGAATCGGATAGTAATCCAAGTCAACTGGTTGGTAATGATGAAGACTCTGGAAGCAATAATTATCGAGGGCAGCTGACGAGATATATCTTCAATGTGATATCACGAAACATTATCCCGCTCCCAAGTGGTTAAGTGAACAGAAAAATGGCCAAAGAATTTAAACCAAAAAGTCACATACAACTTAGACTAAAACAACAAATAATAACGTACAAAATATGCAAAAAAATACCGTAAAATTAAAGATTAAACATTTTAGAAAAAAAAAAGCATTTAAATATCATTGAGAATGACGTACGATACCGTATTTGATGGCATATAAGACCTCTGCCCATTTAAAATAATAATGACTCAAAATATTGACGGAACATCCAATCACACATTCGCCAAAATTAGGTAGATAAATGAAGAGAATTCGGGAAAATGCGTTTTCTCGATGTTCCCTGTTGGAATGATGACAAAAAACTGATCGCTACTACTCGATCAGACGAGTATTGGTGGCTCCTAGGGGAGCACCTTACCACATGTCTTCCATGGAGCATTGTGCACTATACAAAAGGACCAGTCCGGTTCAGGCTTGGAAATAAGCTCGGTTAACCGGCGTCACAACGTAGGCTGAGACGGTTGCAGAAAAATCTTGTTGCTGCGTACAGCGCCTGGTATTCCCAGATGGTCACCCATTTGGGTAATCACCAGACACGACGTTGCTTAAGTTCGGAGATCTTACAAGAATAGATGAATCCCACACGATATTGCTGAAATAAGGAGGGTCAGATATACCATCAGATATGGCTCTCAGCTACACTTAATTAGCAATATCTTGAAAACTAGAAAAATATATTAAAAAATAAAGCAGACGTATATGTGTATAAAGAAGATTTGTACTTACTCCCAATTTGTAGTTGGTGGTGGTAGATCCCCAATTGTCGTTAGTGTCAACGTTGACCAAAAAAGAGAGTAAAGGTACTTCCGGGTAACCCCGGCAAATTCGCCGACAGGTTTGGGGTAGGTCCATGCCCCGACAAAGTTCTCAGCCTCGGAGATCAGATAAAAAAAGGCTGCAAACCAATGCGCACCGAGAAAGAGGATATGGGTGAGATTGGCCACCCGGAATAAATTCGGATAAGGAGTCCTTGATTCCAGCATATACATGCACCTAAATGTTCGGTGAATCTTCAGAAAACGTGGAAAACGCAAAATCGGGTGCCACCCTAGGGTCAATTGGATCAGGTCAAGCGGCAAAAGACAGAAGACATCTAACTTGAAATCGGCAGAGGTCATGTAGTTTTTGGAGAGTTTCTTCGAATTGTAAACCAAGAGACCTTGCTCAAGGTAACCGGTGCGGAATTGTACTGCAATATCAGCTAGGTAGATGAGATCACAAATCACATCAAACGAAATCCAGAAACTTGTATATTCCAGTTGGATCTCTCGGAAAGCTTCGCGGGCGATACATGTCCACAAATTATAAAGCACAGCGAGGGTGAGTATCAGGAGCCAATACATCATAAACGTCCCCTCGGGACTTATCACATAACGGTAGAGGCGTTTCTGCTCCACCTCTTTCTCCATCTCCTGTGTGACCGCCTCATTGTCCTCGCTGTCCGAGTCCTGGTCAAGATTAGTATTGTGTCGGGTAGAGAATTTTCGTAGGAAAGAATCTTGCCGGTGATGGTGGAAACGTCGTTTCGAGCGTTGTTTCACTACACTGGCTATTTGGACCGTGGTGCGCAACTTTGACCAGTGGGATTGTTGGGGTAACGCGTCGCTGTCCACTTCGACCACGCCTTCCTCAGACCCTGAGGCTGTGGCTGAAACAGTAGCTGCAGCCGCGTTTTCACGCTTACGGGCAAGAAGGCGGGCGAGGCGCTCGTACGCGGGTGTCATAACGAAAGGTTCTTCTTGTCCTTCTGTTTGGGGTTCACCTTCAGAATTTTGACCCCCACTTTTGTCCTCTGGGCCATTCGAAGCAGAAACAGATGCTGCAGTCGTTGCAGGAGCTGTAGTAGTAGTTGTATTAGTAGTAGAAGTAGTAGTAGTTGTTGCTGTTGATGATGATGATGATGATAATAACGGTGTTGTTGTTGTTGCTGTTGAAAAAGACGTTTTTGCTCTTGTTGGTGTCGGTGTTGTTGGTTGCGATTTTATCGATGCTGACGTTGATGTCGACCCCAGGGACGAAGTGACGTCATTAAAAGGGGTTGCAGCAGAGGGAGGCGCTGCTTTCGACTTGGCCGACGAAAACCCCGCCAAAACGGACTTGAGATCAATTTTGGCGGGAATTCGGACTTCCGTTTCCGTTTGGTCTTTGGTGGGCTGGGTTCCGGTCTTACCCGAACCGGATTGCATTTCAACATTGTGTTCCATGTCAGATATGTGGGTGCCGTTACGAAACCTGCCCACCGGAAGTGACGAAATAGACATGTATAGACAGTTTTTTTTTTCGACGGTAAGTGGTTCATTTGATTCGTATAGACGTGTAGTGGGACGTTCCGTTGGAAAATTATTTGTTACCCGGGGAATCCAAGGAGCACAGATAAACAGGGGTTATGAAAAAGAAAAGAAAATGACGTATTATTCATTTATTTATCCGTTAGAAAAATCTCTCTATGAGTATTTCCATTAACAATTTACATGGAAAATTTGTATCAAACATTGAGGTATAACTTGATTCACGATGTAGAAATGTATGAAATTTAATAAAAGAACATGAATAACTTTTTTTGAATATTTTTATCTACTAGACAAAAATGCCTCTTAGTGCAACTCTGTAAACGATTTACATTAGAAATACGTATTCAACGTCAAAATATATATCAAATAAGGTTATAAGAATGAGTGAAATTTAATGAAAATAAATAATGAAAATCATTCATAATTTCTACTCATTAATAAAAAATTCCTCCATAGAAATCTCTGAAAACAATTTACATTCAACATTAAAACATACATTTATCAAACTTATAAAAATGTACGAAATCTTATGAACCAAATAACCAAATAATAATTTACATGTTTCTGAGTGCAAAGAAACATTAACCAAACACATTTTGGTAATTTATTTTTCCTAAATTATTTTATATATTCCAGCTGATAACTCCTAAAATTACCGATAAATCTATTTTCTATCTCTAAGTATTTTCACATTGGAGAAAAAAGCTATTTGTTTTTAAGACTGTTTTTTTTTTAAATATATCTATCTGACTCAATATACATTACGATTTGGTGATTTATTAAACCATTTGTGATCTTAAAAGTTCCAGTTGAGTCTCTCTTTGTCCTCCTCTTACACAATGTAGTCATACCTAACTTTTCTAGTCAATCCTTATACCTCGAATATATCATGCCATTCAGGTAATCTTTCTCTCTACTGTTTCCAATTTAAAAACTAATATTAATAATTGTCTCAGCCAGTGATTCTCACAGAAGTAAATTATTTTCCCAAATGTGAATGAAGCAAGTTGAGTCAAAAAAGGATGAACGACCAATGGAGTGTGAACTATTCATTTTCTCAAATAATTATATCGTTTTTGTACTAAAAAAAGTATATTCTTCATAAAAATATACAACGAAGAAGAATTATTACTAAAAATCTAATTCTAAGTTCTTAGACTATTATTTTCTAGATTAAAAAAAAAAAATAAGAGAAATCTAATATTTTTTCATCACTCCATATTTTTATTTGAAAGTTTTCAGGATCCTGAAAAACATGGATGGAAAACTCTTGAGAAATGGGTTAATTTATGCTTTTCACTCACGTTAATTGTATGGAGAATGTGATTAAGTTATTTTTTTTCTCACCTGTCGCTTATTTAATGAAATTATTAAACAATATTAAACCAGGCAAAAAGTTACGAAATGTTTGCTTTTTTCAAGTCTGCTCACATCGGAATTTTAGCTATATCGCTCACATACACACTCAAAGAGTCAGCAGTCAGTCAATTTTATTCATATAAGTTCAACTCTCTACCTCTCCCCAGTCAGTTTTAAAGAGAGGAAGGGGGTCACTTACACACGAACTAAGCGTCAGCAGTCAGTGACATGAGATTCACGCTCTCCCTCTCTTTAATCAGCTTTGAAGAAAAGAATAGCGTGAAACACACGTTTCCATTGTGACTCTTTGAGTTGAACAAACAAATCAACCAATGAGTTGGATGACACTGCGTTTTATATGTACAGATTATTATTATTATTGTTATTATTATTATTATTATTATTATTATTATTATTATTATTATTATTATTATTTGCAATCTCACACCAGTTGCCTGGTGGTAACCGCTGGATTTTGAGTGACGCCAAGTCTCCTCAAATCTCCAGCCCTTCTCTCCTAGTACTCATAGGTCGCAGTAATACTGCGGTTTACAGTTTCTCACCGGTTGCCCAGTGGTTATCTCTGAAGGCTGAGTGACAATAAGTCTCCTCAGGTCTTCAGCCAACGTCTCTTCTCTCTTTCGCCTATCATGTCAGTGCAGCAGTTTGCATTTCCGCTTTAATTTCCCTTCCTCTGTTGGGTCACTGTTGACAATTGACGTTGCAGTCTTTATATTTCTAGCATTTTCCTCGGTATCAGTGCAGTTCTCAGTAGCACTGTGGTCTGTACACTCAATCCTTCCCCTTATCCCGATCTCCTCCAGTCTTGCCCTCGGTGTCTTTGGGACAGTTCCCAGTGCGCCCACTATGACTGGTACTACCCTGGCTTCATGTTCGACATCTTCTTCAGTTCTCTCGCTAGCTCCAGGGATTTTCCCCGTTTTTCGCCCTCCTTCCTTTTTACCCAATGGTCTGCAGGTATTATTATTATTATTATTATTATTATTATTATTATTATTATTATTATTATTATTATTATTATTATTTGGAATCTCACACCAGTTGCCTGGTGGTAACCGCTGGAGTTTGAGTGACAGTCTCCTCAAGTCTCCAGCCTTCCTCCCCCAGTACTCATAGGTCGCAGTAATTCTACGATTTACAGTTTCACACCTGTTGCCCAGTGGTTATCGCTGAAGGCTGAGTGACAATAAGTCTCCTCAGGTCTTCAGCTAACGTCTCCTCTCTCTTTCGCATATCATGACAGAGCTACAATTGGTTGCAGTACTTATATCTCTAGCACCTTCCTCAGTATCCGTGCAGTTCCCAGTAGTGCTGTGGTCTGTACGGTCTCTATCCTCCTCCTAATCCCGATCTCATCCAGTCTCTCCCTCAGCGTTTTGGGGACAGTTCCTAATGCGCCCACTATGACCGGTACTACCCTGGTTTTCATGTTCCACATTTTTCTTAACTCCCTTGCTAGGTCCTGGTATTTTTCCCTTTTTTCACCCTCCTTCTTTTTTACTCTATGGTCTGCAGGTACAGCAACGTCTACTATTTGGCAGGCCTTCCTTTTTTTGTCTACTATTACTAAGTCCGGCCTTCTTGCCTGGATTAGGTGGTCAGTTTGGATGTCAAAGTCCCACAGTAGTTTGTGGTTGTCATTCTCCAAGACTGCCTCTGGCTTGTGTTGATGCCACTTTTCCACATGGTTGAATCCCATTTGTTTACTTAGTTCCCAGTGTATCATCGTTGCTACTCTATCGTGTCTATGCTTATACTCCTTCTGGGCGAGTTGACTACATTCACTAGTTATGTGGTTTACTGTCTCATCTCTTTCACCGCACATGCGGCATTTGCTGTTTGTTTGTGTTCTGTCGATTTTTGCTTTTATGTGGTTTGTCCTTATGCTTTTGTTTTGGGCTGCCATGATGAGCGATTCCGTTTCTCTCTTAAGGTTCCCCTTTCGTAACCACGTCCATGATTTCTCGTCTGCTATGTCTTGTATCAGTCTTTTAAACTCGCCGTATAATTTTTTCCCTTCCCATCTTTCTTTTCTTGCTTGCTGTACTGTTCTATTGTTTTCTACTTTATTGTTTGTTGCACTATCTCTCGCGCTCTTTATGATTTCTTCACTATTTGTTTGCACATACCTTTCTAGGACTACTTTAGCTCTCTGGACACAATCTTCTATGCTGATGAGTCCCCTACCACCTTCTTTTCTCTTAACGTATAGTCTATCTGTATCATCCCTAGGGTGTATTATTATTATTATTATTATTATTATTATCATTATTATTATTATTATTATTATTATTATTATTATCATAATAATATTTCAACCGTTGTTTTTGTTCTTTTTATATTCTTATATACTTAAGAAACCAGACTCCACCTTGCTTCGGATATCGAACGCCAATTTTTGATAAAACTTCGATTTCTAATGTTCTTGTAATTAAGCACCGTTGAAGTGGGTTCCTCACAGAAAATGGTGCGTCTTGAGAAATTGGCAATTCTATGCCGAGCAACAAGAAACGATTCCATTAGGATTTGGGTAGATGGGAAAATTGGTATTGAAAAAAGAGGAGGGGAAAGGGGCGATGGAGAAATTGAGAAGAGTTGTAAAAAAAAAGAGAGAGAGAAAGGGTAAGAGAAAAAAAGGGGGAAAGAGAAAGAGAAGTGATTCGGTTGGGTTTTGTATTATCTGGATCATGAAGGAAACAAAAAGACAGGTTTTGTTAGTCACTCAATAGAAACCATGTAGTGACCAACGTCTTTTGGCAAACATACCGTGTTGTGGAGATCAATTAAAGATTTGGAAAGAGCAGATGGTCTATGGATCAGTTACTTAAAATCCACGCCCTTTCTTGGGCAGTGGTCACGAAAACAAAATGAATGTTCGAAAAAAAAAAGAATTCAACTGAACATAAACTAAATCGATTCAGCATAGATTTACATTCCAAATGTAACCTCCTAAAAACCTATTGGGGTCGGGAATTAGAAAAACAAAACAAAACAAAATAAAACCTTTCCGTAGACATGATAAAGAGTAAATGCTGAAATTATCAGCCCTCTAGCTCCATTGGTGAGGTCTGTACGCATGACATGCATACATAGCTAACTAGCCAGCCAGCCAGACGAACTTGGAAAATTGGAAATTTGGAAACAAAATATTTAGACAGTTTTGGTTGGCGGTTTCCAAGGAATAAAAAAGGAAAAATCAGATGAAAGAGGAAAGAAAGAAAGAACAAACAAACAAAAACAGAAAAGAAGAAAGAAAAAAGTAAAAAGAAAGAAAAAGAGAAAGAAAGGAAGTGCAAATGATAGATGAAAAAATCAGAAAAACTAAAACGTAATGAATGAAAAATTAATAAGAAGAAAAGAGAAAAAACTTGGAGAAGGGAAAGTAATGAATCAAAGGGGGGGGGGGGAAGAATGAAAATGAAAAAAAACTGAAATGAAAGGAAAGTAAAACTCAATATTCGAAGAGAGAAAGAAGAGAATGGAAAACGAAAAAAAATTCATCACGAGGACATTTTTTGTGAATCACTAGAAAAACAATTGAAAACATGTCAGGTTAGTCACTCAATAGTGGCTGTCATGTGACCAATATATTTTGGTTGCATGTCGTGTTGGGAGTGATCAATTGAAAATTGAAAAATGGGGCAATCAATTGATCCATCACTTCTTTTGGAAAAAATCTGAATTTTCATCAACAAAAACAAGCCAACTCAAACCGAGGGGTCAGTTTAGCATAGACTTAGATGGCAAATTGAAACTCCCTTTTAACATCTATTTGGACAGGATATTTTAAAATTCGATTAATAATGTGTAAATGTTCAAATTTTCAGTCCTCTAGCCCCATTTGAGTGACCTGTATGCGTGATACATACATACATACATACATAGCCAGCCAGCCAACCGGAATAACTTGAAAACTGGAGAAACCCATGTTGGCAGTTTTGCTGGCAGTTTTGGTTGATGGTTTCTCTCTCTCTCTCTTTATATATATATATATATATATATATATATATATATATATATATATATATATATATATATATAAGAGTGCACCCTCTGATAAATAACAGATTGATTGTTGAACAAAATATAAGTAAATAAATAAACAAACAAATGATTAAAACTAAAACAAAATAGATCAAATGAAGTGAAATAAACAATAGACAAAAAATCATAATAATGCATACAGAACCAATAAAAATCATCTCTTTACATTAGGAGCAAAATATCCGAAATATAAAGCTTTGTAGAAAGAGAGGGAGAAAATGAACAACAGAACTAAAATGGCCGATTACAAAATTATGAAAAGGAGGGAAAAATGCTGGTAAATGCAAAAATCGAAATGTATACCATGCAATTAAGGAACGAAATATCTTAAACGTGTAATTCTTGACCTATTGTACCCCCACGCCCCTAGGTATTTGGACTCTCTTCCATGCTCTCTCACATTTTCAACTGAATCATTAGTTTGAAACGGATGAAAGGCAAAATACGAAGAATGAATTTAATATCTAATGTTCATCATTGAGAATTCCTAAAATAATTGGAGAAATCCTCACTTATTACTGAAGGCCCATGTTTCATTTTGAAATTACTCCCGCTCCCTGTGGGGGGCATGTCCCTTACTCACTGTTTTAAACTACAAGGGGATACTGAGACGGTATACAAGGTCCTTCCGTAACCTGAAAGTAGATCGTTCCTATAAAAACGTTTCGCAAGCCGAAATAGCGTAAAACAAAAAAGATATTACAATTGATTTATATTTGAAAGATTTGGGCGTTACAAACCCCTAACATGGTAGAGTCCACTTAGTTTGAATTGGTTGAAGGTACATGAAACTGGTGTGTGAGATAGAGAAGAGGGTGGGTGCAGCCCCTATAGCGATTTGCTGATAAACAGACGCCGGACGCTTTTTCCGCTCTCCGCCTTTTTTTTTTTTCGTAAAACGAAAAAAGAGGTATAAAGTGGCGTATTCCCGAAAAGCAGGAACTGCCTAGAATCGAATTCTTGTTAGATGATTTTTTTAGAGTACAAACTATAAAAAAACTCGTTTCAGCGGAAGAGTCCATTGTTTTAAATGGTGGGTAGTTATTTTTTATTAGCAAACTTCTAACTTTTATCCAGAAAAATAAATAGATTTACAATGAATCGTATGAAAAAATATATATATACAAATGAATAAATTATATAATGACAAGGACATTGTAAATCGATCAAAAAGATGAAATATTTCTTTTATTTTTTCAAATGTTAAACAGATTTTCAAATGATCTAAATTTTATCAATGAGCCGGTCTGGTTAAACATTCAATATAAACCTTCATGTGATCAATATCTTTAGGCAGCATGTCGTGTTGGGGATGAACAATCAAAAAACATTGAAAAAATGGTGATCAATGAATATATTTCTTCCCTCTCTTCGCCACAATTACTGAAAAAGGTTTAATTTTCCAGAAACAAGCAAGAACACTGCCAAACTTAGACTAGGGATCAATTTAGCAAAAACTTATATTGCAAACTGACCCCACATAAAACCCATTTTAAGAGATCGTTATCTGGACATAATAAGGGGTACATGTTGAGAATTACAGGTCTCTAGTTCCATTAGTGTAGCATGTACTCGTTATACATACATACATACATACATACATACGTACATACATACATACATACATAGCCAGCCAGCAGGACTCAAAAACTGAAGAAACCTGTGTTGACAGTTTTGTTGACAGTTTTGGTTGAAGGTTTCTAATCAATTTTGAGAATGACAAGGACATTGAGAATTGAAGAAAGAAGATGAAATTATTCCTATTTTCAAATGTTGAAAAGGGTTTCAAATGATTTTGAATTCATCAATGAATTGATAAAAACGTCGATAAATAGCGAATACATTAAAAACGAACAGAATAAAAATCATAATTTCTTTAATGAAAGTGGTTTAAAAATGGTTTTAGTAATCGTTGCAAATCAGGCATGGAAAAAAAACTTGTATAAATGTTGAAAAGGCGTTTTCCCTTTATGGCTAGAAATGGCTAGATCTTTTTTCTTTTTTTTTTTTCTTTTTCACTTCCAGCTAACTATACCTGTAAAGGTTAAGTAAGCTAAAAAAAACACCATATAAACGCTCTTGAAATGTTAAGCACGCTTGAAAATCCATATAGAGGCTACAAAATGCATAACACAATGATGAAAATAGATAAAAAGCATAATTATTATGATTTATATAAGTTAAGAATCTGGAGATCTTAAATGTAAAAAAAAACAGTCACTTATTAAGATAACCACAACTTTAAGTACGTAAAATTTGGTAAACATATATTTTGCACATTTTATTACTTAGCAATACTTACAGAAGGTTAGGGTATCTCGAAATAAGAAGAGAGAAGCAAAGAAGATAGATTTATATATTATATAAACAATATCATGATTTTTAGATGAGATATTTTAAAGAAAAATTATTTGTAAATCTATTCAAATATAATTTTTACATGATCTATTCACTAAAATCTGATTGTAGAACAATATCTTCACCAAAATATAATTTTTTTTAATTAATATTTATTAAAATCTGATTTTTTGGTAATGCACGTATCAATGTAATTTTTAAATAATAGATCTATCGAAATACGATTTTTGAATAAAATATTCATCAAAGATAATTGTTGAATAATATGTTCACGAAAATAATTAAAAAAAAAATACATATTCATGAAAATATGATCTTCAAATGATATATGAATCAAAATACGACTTTTGAATAATTTATATAAGGAAACATGATTTTTGAAAACAATATTCATTAAAATATCATAGTCAAAAATGTATTTATTCAAATATAATGTTAAGATAATAAATTTATCGTAATATTATTTTGAAATAATATATTTATTCAAATATGATTTTAGGATGACGTAATTATTAAAATACGATTTTTAAGTAATATATCTATCAAAGTATGAATATTGGATAATATATTCATCGAATTATGATTTTCAAATAATATGTTTATTTAAATGTGATTTTGAATAATACATTTATCAAAATATGATTTTTAAATACAATATTCATTAAAATCATCGTCAAAAATCTTTATGGCAATATAATTTTTGAATGATGTATTTATCAAAACATAATTTTGAAATAATATGTGTATACAAGTATTTAAAAAGAATAATATATTTATCAAAATACGATTTAAAAAAATATATCTTTAAAAATATGATAATCAAATAATACGTTTATTGAATCATGAATTTTAATATTATATTTATTAAGATATGATTTTCATATAACATAGGTATCGAAATATGGTTTTTAAATACTATATTTGATACGATAAAATTCAAACATCATTTACCATTGTTTCGGGAACCTTTGTATGACTTTTATAACGTACTTATTTTTAGCTATAGAATTAGTTGGTAAAAAAAAATTGGAAAGATAAGAACTAGCCATTTTCAGCCATTTTTAGTCATTAAAGAAGATGAGTTATTTTTTTCAATTTTTATCCAAGTCTATTTAATGCCTGACTTGTAAGTGCAACAAAGATAAAAACTGATTACTGTGACCCAGTGATAGAGTCAATTCACCACCGAGTCAAACCAAAGATTTCAAAAACTACACTCAGTGCCTCCCCGCTGTGCACTCAGCACAAGGACAAAGACTGAGGAGTTATGGATAATTCATGTTTGATACGCCCGTTCTCGTAAGATCACCGAAGTTAATCAACATCGATCTTTATCATTACCTAAATGGATGACCATCGGGGAATATCAGGTGCCCAAAGCACAAAGAACCTTCGACAAGACTAGCAAGCTGCACGTGGATTTCATTTACTATTACCTGAGTGTAATGAATCACAATAGAAACCCGAGGAGCATGTATCAAGAGAACGATGATACATAAAGTAAAATTTAAAAAAAACCCAAGTAGTTCTGTTCAAAATATTTCCTTATAAATCCCTGTTTCCATTTTTGGTATAAAAAACAAAGACAAGACTTTGCGACAGAGTCAAACTTCTTTCCAACTTTTATCCCGATGGAAGATGATTACTGCAACTTTTAGTTATATGATAAATAAAAGAAATACTAAAATATGTATACTTATATAGACATTAAAAGATCCTATTAATCCCCAAAAGAAGGGTGTATAACCAATGCATCTTCCCAATAGTCACTTATGGAGCTGAAACATGGAACCTAACCAAGACACAGATCCACAAACTAAAAACCATGCAACGTGCACATGAGAGAATTATGCTGAGTCTCATGTGGAGAGACCACAAGACAGCACAGTACATCCAGGAAAAGACAAGAGTCATTTGAAAATCTCAAATGGCAGTGGGCTGGCCATGTTGCAGGAATGACAGACAACCCTTGGACATTGCAACTCCCAACAGGGATCCCCCGAGATCACATGCGCAACCGAGGCCGGCAGAATATTAGATTGAAGGACGAGCAAGACAGATTCAGAAAGTACTGGCTCGGCGACACCCAAGACAGAGAAGTGTGCCAAATCCTGGGAAAGGTCTATGTCCAACGACGGACGTTGAAAGACTAATGATGATGATGATGATGATGATGATGGAAACGCGAAAGTTTGGAAATAGATCGTATTTATTTCTATGACATATTCCATGAGACTATTTTCTCTCGTTGTTATGTAACGTTTGACAACGAGAGAAAACAGTCTCTCGAAACATGTAGCGGAGTTAAATACGATCCATTTTCCAAATTTTCGTCTTTCCGTAAAGTATATTAAATTCACCATATTCTCTTATAAATAATATGTTTATTTATTACAGTGCATTAATTCCGCACGTATCTGTATGAAATATTTTCGATGATATAAAAGAATTGTTAACAACTAAGTCAATAAGACAGCCACCTAGTAATCAGTGGGTAGTAAGTTCAAATCACGGTAGAGGAAGTTAATTCAACATTTCAGTTCCCATCTGTTAATTGCACGAATGATTGAGGGGATGGATCAATAAGAAAGAGAGACAGAACGAGTGAGTAAATGAATAAACCAGTGAATGGATGAATGAAAAAAAGAGAATGAAGTGAATGAAAAGACGAGTAAATGAATGAACGAGTGAACAAATGAGTGAGTGAATGTCACATTGAATTTATGAACGAAGGAGTGAAAGAATGAACAGATGATTGAATGAAAGGTAAAGTAAATGAATGAGTGGGTGGGTGAATGAACAAACGAATGAGTGAATCAATGAAAGATCAAGTGAATAAACGAACAAATGGAAGAACCGATGAATGATTTAATGATTGATTGAATGAAAGAACAAGTGAATGAATTAACAAATGAGTGAGTAAATGGAAGAATGAGTGAATGGATGATTTAAGGGATGAACTAAAGACTGAATGAATGAGTAAAGGAAAGAACAATTGAATGAGTGGATGAATGAGTGAATGAATGAATGGAAAAACGGGGGAATAACTGAGTGAGTAAATGAAGGGACGAGGGAATGGAAGACCAAATGGATGATTGAATGTATGAAAGAAAGAGAGAATAGATGAATAAACGATTGAATAAAAGAATGAATGAATTTTCAAGTGAATGAAGGAGCGATTGAATGAATGGATGAATTGGCAAATGACTGAAAGAACGAGTGAATGGATGATTAAAGGAACGAAGAAAAGAATGAATGAGCGAGTGAATGAATGAAAGAGTAAATGAAAGAACTTATGAATGACTGAACAAACAGGTGAATGGATGAGTGAATGAATGAAAGACTGGTGAATGAATGAAAAAGTGAATGAATGGAAGAAGATGCAAATAGCCGAACGAGTGAATGTGTGAAAGAACGAGTAAATGAATGAACAAGTGTATGGATGAAGAAGTGGATGAAAAAACGAGTGAATGAATGAGCCAGTGAATGGAAGAACGAATGAATAAATGAGTGGGCGAGTGAATGAATGAAAAAACAAGTGAATGACTGGATGAGTGAGTGAACGGAAGAGTGTGTGACTGAAGAATGAACGAACGAGTGAATAAAAGAACGAATGAATATATAGACAATTGATTGAATAAATGAATGAGTGAATGAATGAAAAACGAATGAATGAATAAATCAGTGAATTAATGAAAAAACGAGTGGACGAATGAACGATTGGATGAATGAACGAATGAATAAATGGAATGTGAGTTGATGAATGAATAAGTGAATGGAAGAGAATGAAATAAAAGACGGGAGAGTGGATAAAGGAATGACAAATTCTTAAGTGGTCAAAATATAATGTAAACCTTTTATATACCTGTACGTATATTCATAAGAGCGGGTATGAAAATAAATACAATTTAATCTTCGAAAAACATTAACTTAATCAAGGTAGTAAATCCTTTTCCCAAGGGAAAATATACGTCAGTACCTATGTATATATAAGAAAATCCTAATATATTTAACCATGAACAGACAGACACACTCAAACACATACGCACACACACGTATATATATAAACCTTTGAATATATTTATGTATATAGGTAAATAAATACATATTAACTTGTATGAATATATATATATATATATACACACACAAACACACACATAGAGAGAGAGAGAGAGAGAGAGAGAAAGAGAGGTGAATCAATCTTTACTAGCGTGTACACACAAACGTACCCACATGCACTTATACATATATATATATATATATATATATATATATATATATATATATATATATATATATATATATATATATATATATATATATATTTATATATGAGTGTGTAAAAACACAAACACACGTGTAAACACATACCCAAGCATGTACATACAATATATATAAATATATATAAATGTATTTTCCCTCGGGAAAATGGGGATCTACCGTAATCTTCCCATAACTTCTGGTTATCACTGGGGGAAAACAGGTAACACACACACACACACACACTAACACACACACACAAATATATATATCAATGAATATAAAAGTTAGAAAAGTTTTTTAATGTTTAGAGTTTAAAGCTCTAAAGCTTTCTAGAATATATATATATATATATATATACATATATATATATATATATATATATATATATATATATATATATATATATACATAGTTATAGTCATAACTATTTCATCATATTAGTAAACCTGTGAGTTAGTTATTTGGAAAGTTTTTCAGTAGAACTTTTGAGCGGTGCCCACACTTGATTAAATAGACTCATGATGCGTCGTATGGTGAATAACCTATATGTACTTTTTATATGTACATGTGTGTGTGTGTGTGTGTGTGTGTGTGAGCAAATGTATTTTCACATATTTTTTTCCTGAAAATATAATCTTCGTTATCTCTATTTCTCTGGGCGGTTTTTATGTCACTGAAGCAATCTTGAGTGTAAATAACGAAAACACCTTGTAGGAATTTTTTATGTCGTCTGGTTGAGAATAAATCAGCTCTTAGGGTAACGTCAATAAGACGAATAGGGACACCATTAGATTGATAGATGGATAAAGAGATATGACAGAGAGAGTTATAGATGAATATGAACAGACGGACTGGTAGGAAGATATGTGCAGAATCAGATAGATAGATGGATAGATAGATATGAATAACCTGACATTGAAATCAATAAACAGAATCTGATATCTATCTCTATATATGTGTGTGAGAGTGTTTATCGTCTGAATCCATTCTCCCGTGAACACGTTCACCAAAACAAAAGGATTTGAAAAGTCCATTAAAATCCTCTGTTTGATTCTTTCCTTACGCAAATAAACACCACAACCCCAACAGTTGAGTCCCACGTACACAAGACGCAGAGAAAAATTTCGACAAGTATTAGTAACCGTCTATAAAAACAGTTACCAACACTGTCAACATAGGTCTCTTCAGTTTTTAAGTCAGTCAACTCCGTTACAGTCATTGAGTAAAGGCGGTACTCATTAATTGTAGTTAGATGACTTTGTTCATTATTTCGATTCATCAATTAGAAACTGTCAACACATGTTGTCACAAAACTGTCAGAATAGGTTTCTCCAGTTTTCAAGACAGTCTAGCTGGCTGGTTATGTATGTTTATGCTGAGCGTAAAGGTTGCAACAAAAGAGCCAAAAGCCCGAAGGTTTACATATTTGTTCCTGATTATGTCTAGAAAAAAATCGTTTTTTTTTTCATCCCTTTCTCCTAAAATAGGTTTTTAGTGAGGAGGGGTGGAATTCATAATGTAAATTCATGCTAAATTGAACACTTAGCTTGTGTCCAGCAACGTTTGAGCTTTTTTCTGTTTTGAGCTCAGACATATTTAGTGATCACCACCCAACATGAGGAAAGATACATGATTCATTCATTGATCACCTCTTTTTTCCAATTTTCATAAATGGATCATCCCTAACACGACATGCTGCCAAAAGACGTTGATCACAGGATGGTTTCTATTGAGTGACCAACCAGACCTGTCATTTTCCTTTTAGAGGTATGTATCATTTTCTCTGGGCTCCTACCTTTCAGTCAGATCTGTTTACAAGTTCGTCGAAATTAGTGGATAAATAGGTGTTTGATATGACGCGGTAGCTTTGTAGTTATGATCAGCGCTGAAAATGGATTCAGAACGGTAAACAAAGTTCTAATTACGTCTGGAGACTTATTATAGTCATTTAGTACATTAGATCAGAAGTTAGCTAATGTTATCACGGAAAGCGTAAAAATTCAAACGTTGGTTGGAATAAGCAGAATAATATCGTATACAACTTGGCAGCTGCAAGTTCAGACTCCCTTCCTACTTCTATGCCGACTGAAGATTATTAATGCAAGTTATGTATTGTATATAAAGTAGATAATAAATCAAAAGAATATATTCAGTATAAATGTATTAATTCATTAGAATGAATCACGCCTATTAGAATGAAATAAGTCTCTGTATGATAAATGTTAAATATCAGTTAAAAAGCCTCATTTTGGTGAGGGTTGTTCTCCTTATTTTTGTTGTTATTTTTTTGTTGTTTTAGTTATGGTAGGAAAACAAATTCGATTCCAGAATCTGTGTAGGAGTTTGGCTTAAGTTGGTAAAAAAATAACATGATGAGAAAATGTCTGCGATTTACATATATGTGATTATATATATATATATATATATATATATATATATATATATATATATATGGAGAGAGAGGGGGAGAGAGAGAGAGTGAGGATACTCACCTGAAAAGTTAGTCATAGTACCATCAGCCCATTGGCATTGGCCATTTCTATCCGTTGATTCGCACAATCTGCACCCAGTAACCCTGAGTGTCTATGTACATCATCAGCTTCGACCTGCTCAAAAGAAAGAAAGGAAATTGAAGAGGAGGTATTGACGAAATCCCAGTGTCAACAAGTCTCGATATAAAGGTTGCAAGATAAGCCAAGCAGATTATTTTCTCTGTACAGTGGAATGCAATAAGTGAACTATCCAACGTGGACCATTTAGTGTCTGACTCACTTTGCCGTGAGATGAAAAACGTTGAAACTCACTGATCTAACGAAAAATGATGAATTGACCATCTGAAGTAACCTTTTTAATGCAAAACGCCCTCTTCTGATACTTGAGTGAGGGTAAAATATCCATACCGCCTGCTAAAATTTCAAATCAAGTTAGCTACTTGACAGCCATTTTGAGTGGCTAAAATTGGCTGGATATGTCAAAATAGGCTTGAATTGCGCAGATTTTATTTCCAGTTAACTGGACAGCTGTACAAGCTCAAGAAATTCGTACAAAGCCTCCAAAAAGCAAATATATGACGTACCTCTCATATATTGAGATAATTATCAAAATGGAAACCATTGTTTTGGTTGGCAACCTTTGTAATAACACACTTTTAGCCATAATTGAACAAGAAAAAGAACAGACTCTATTCAAAAACTGTGACCTTGTAGATACTTTTTTTGACAGCATTTGACAATATTCATCAATTATAATTTCTGTGATGAAACTATTTTTTCTTATCTGGTTTTCAAATTAATCCCCAAAAAGATAGATAATCATAGCATAAAAAATAAAACAAAAAATATTGTCCGAAATACAACATAATTCATTATGAAATGAAAATGTTATAAATATATGTAAGAAGAGTAAACACTGAATAGTCTGCTTTTTTTCCTTTCTTTCTTTCTTTCTTTCTATCTTTCTTTCTTTCTTTCTATCTTTCTTTCTTTCTTTCTTTCTTTCTTTCTATCTTTCTTTCTTTCTTTCTTTCTATCTTTCTTTCTTTCTTTCTTTCTTTCTATTTTTCTTTCTTTCTTTCTTTCTTTCTTTCTATCTTTCTTTCTTTCTATCTTTCTTTCTTTCTTTCTATCTTTCTTTCTTTCTTTCTTTCTATCTTTCTTTCTTTCTTTCTATCTTTCTTTCTTTCTTTCTATCTTTCTTCCTTTCTTTCTTTCTCTCTCTCTTTCTTTCTTTCTTTCTTTCTTTCTATCTTTCTTTCTTTCTATCTTTCTTTCTTTCTTTCTTTCTATCTTTCTTTCTTTCTTTCTTTCTTTCTTTCTATCTTTCTTTCTTTCTTTCTATCTTCCTTTCTTTCTTTCTTTCTTTCTTTCTTTCTATCTTTCTTTCTTTCTTTCTATCTTTCTTTCTTTCTTTCTTTCTATCTTTCTTTCTTTCTATCTTTCTTTCTTCCTTTCTTTCTTTCTCTCTTTCTTTCTTTCTTTCTTTCTTTCTTTCTTTCTATCTTTCTTTCTTTCTATCTTTCTTTCTTTCTTTCTTTCTATCTTTCTTTCTTTCTATCTTTCTTTCTTTCTTTCTTTCTTTCTTTCTCTCTATCTTTCTTTCTTTCTTTCTTTCTCTCTATCTTTCTTTCTTCCTTTTTTTCGCTTTCTCTTTTTTCTTGTCCTTTCTTTCTTTTGCTTTCTTTCTTCCATTATTTCATTGTTATTTTCTCTCTTCCTTGTACTTTCTATTATTTATCTCAGGAATTGATTTTAAAAAAAGAAATATGACGTAGTGTGAAGTAGAAAAATACTCTTTCTCACTGTCTATATCGTATCTTTCTGTTCAACAACGATTTCTCTCTCTCTAATACCCCTCTTATTACAGCTTTCTATCACTGTCGCGAACGCTGACAATCTCTCTTTAACCACCCTCTCTTTGGATCACAGCTAAAAGGCTATAATTCTCAACAATTGCTCTTTAATGTATCTAGAAGAACAATTAGGAAGCAATTTTTATGGATTTGGGTAAAGGCTTCCAAAAACAAATATTCAAATGAATAAAGTATTTGGTGCCAGTTTGAGTCAATGAATTCAGTTTTGTAAGTTATGCTTTGTAATACTGCAACATTTACCTTCAAACATGGGAAATGTTTATGTGCAGAGATTAGAGATTAGTGACATTGAGCTAGTGATCACTGAAAATCGTTGCATCACGAGACCCCCTCGACTGGTAGCTTGAATTAATTAACCCTGTTAAACTTCAGGTGGTCGATATCATGGTACCGACAAGCGAAAATAACAAAACCTCATTCAAAGAGTTACAATATCGACCACTTTTTTGAATGCAGGATCTACAGAACTAGAATCTATGCTACCTTCCCAAAAGTGTTTACACTTATTTCTATATTTCATTCAACAAAATTATGGGCTTGGTCGGACTTTTAAGATACGTATCTCGATACTAATTGTGTTTATGCTAAGGTGACCGATAAACGCTACCGATGCGGTAATTAATGCATGTAGGTCTGGTATTGATTATAATTTGTTTTGTTTGGAACTTATTCTGTCATTCATTGCTTGTGATGTGAGTATTGTTTTACTTTCTAAAGACTTGCACAAAGATAACCAAGCTTTTACTGTTGTCAGAATGAGTTGATACCTTTGGATGCCTTTGTAGAATTTTCCAATTGTGACATTATGATGGCTTTTAAAAGTTTCGGATTTTGGAACATTTTGGCTTTTAGAT
Organism: Thysanoteuthis rhombus; assembly: GCA_963457665.1. NCBI lineage: Eukaryota > Metazoa > Mollusca > Cephalopoda > Oegopsida > Thysanoteuthidae > Thysanoteuthis > Thysanoteuthis major. The sequence continues at coordinate 36,323,290 of OY735242.1, read as the reverse complement.
TTCAGATAAGAGGTACTCAACCTGTTTTAATTTTTCTATTAATTATATCAACATTCATCATTGTTGATCAATTGTTTATTATCACTTTCTTATTTTCAAAATTATTATTTTTGTTATTGCTGCCGCTAATATTTTGACTTTAAATATTTTTTCTTGATTTCTAATCAATTTAGACTTAATGTGGCTTTCCGTGATTTCGTTTCACACACTTTTTTTCTGATTTTACAACGAACCATTTATTTTTAAGCACTTGTGACGTTTCTCTCTCATTTTTCTATTTCACATGCTCTCATTCCCGGTTTTACATTCAACCATTAATTTTAAAGCACTTGTGACGTTTTATTTCTTTTTATTCAATTTTCAAACAGCATTTTGTTATTCTCTGACAATGATTTTTTTTACGGCTTTCCGTTCCTATTCAATATTTTGCTTTGATCGAAGCGGGAGGTTATTGAATTTTTCATGGCAGATTTCTGTTAGAAACAGCCAACCAGACCTGTGACTAAAACTGTCAAAATAGCTTGCTGGTTTTATATATATATATATATATATCATTTGTACTTGCCACACCAGGGGAGCTAGAGAACTGAAATTTACAACATTTACTCCATATTATGTCAAGAAAAAACGCTTCTGTTCTTTCAAAATCCCTCAAAAACACCTTTTTTACAGGGGGTTCAATTGGCTGAATATGTTTATGCAATACTGATCCCTCACTTTGTGTCCACGTTTATTGTTTTTTTAAATTCATACTTTTTAATAATTGCAACATAAGGAAAGAGAAGTTATCTATTTATTGACAATCTCTTTTTTTCAAATTTTACAATTTATCACTCCCAACGCAGTATGCTACCAAAAGGTGTTGATTATCAGACAGTTTCTATCGAATGACCAATCAGACCTCTTTATTGAGAGTCCATTATTGTTTAGCTTACCCTATTCATGTGACTCGGTCACCGGTACAACGACCCTCTTTTCATTGAATGACTTTTTGATGAAAATGTAAAATGCACTCATATAAGTATACATGCCCACCACAAACAAACATATACGCACATACACACGTATACCCCCACATATATACATACCATACTAACATACACACACACATACTCTATATGCATATGCACACACACCATCTAATTACAACCACACATAGGCATACAGGCCACATTATACACTCACATAAACTTATGCACATCAGCCTCAAACAAACACACACACACTTACAATAGTATTATACCATATACAAACGTACCGTATTTGAAAACACACATGCACACAAATAACATATATACAAATAACACATATGCACACGGATACCACATATGGTCATTCATACAAACATACCCATATACCATATATTCATATCTACACAGAGGTCACATGTACACACATATACTGAGCAAATATTTCACACACAATTACTTTTATGCACATACATTTCACACACACTGATGTCACATGCACGTATTACACAAGGAAGGTATCCATACGCAAGCATACAACCTATATATGCACATACATATACTTATGAACACATGTCAAATGCACGCACATACGTAAATCTGCATTTGCACACACTTACCATTTATACATATGTCACATACACACAAACGCAAACACATACACACATGATATATGTTCACATACAGGATTCATCTATCAGTGCACATGCAGGTTACATATGCACACACATACAAACCAGCACACCTGCCACACATACTTGCATACTTACTTCAATACGTACACACACAGGCCATTTATGCATACACACAAACTTACAAAGACATGTCACAGACAGTTATACACATACCACACCCACACATGCTGCATACACATATACACTTTTTATGTCCACACATACTACACATCGATACAAGCACACGCAGGGTGCATATGCACATTCATAAACGCTGATATTACACAAAAATACACATATATTCACGGTTTATTATTGGTTCGTGATGACTTCAAGAAGAATTGTCAAAGGGAGACGCAAATGAAGGAAAGTAAAAGGGAAAGTGCGAATGAATGACCTAACAAGTCACGTTACCGACGTCTTTTGGCAGCACGTCATGTTGGGGTGATCAATCAAAAGATGTGAAAAGGGGTGATCAATTAATATTTTTTTCTTACTTGCGTTTTCAAGTCCGAATTTTAAAAAAATAAAAAAGCATACACAACATTGAACCGATTTATCATGAAAATACATTGCGAAATGGACCCCTGTTAAAAAGTTGTTTTTCGTGGGGATGGGGACAAGTTCTGAAGAAAAAACAAAAAACAAAAAGTTTGGGATCTTAATAGAAACTGTCACATGACGAACATCTTTTGGCAACATGCCTTGTTGTAGGTGAGCAATTAAAAAATTGTTAAAAATGGTTGATCAATCAATAAGTTATATTTCTCGTGTTTTGTTGGCTAGTGATCATCAGAAACTCTTCAGTCCCCCCCAAAAAAAAATCAAGAGGGAATAAATCAGGGACCAATTTAGCTTACACTTACATTGCAATTTGATACCCATTTAAAGATCTGTTTTGTTTTTTTTTCCTGGAAGGATAATTTTGAAAAAACAAAAAAAAAAACATTTTTTTGAAGTCATAGTCAGGAATTTTGTTTGAATTTCCAGCCATCAAGCTCCATCAATGCAATCTGTACCTGTGATTTATATATACTCTGTCTGAATGTTGTTAGACGGGATTTATTTATCATTGTGCATAATATGGTTAGACTATTTTCTTGGTGTTCATTTGTGTACACCATTTCGGTCTTAATCAGGTTTTGTTGGTTGAATTGTTGGGTTCAAAGGTTCCATATCATGAACAATACCAAGCGAAGGCAGAAAGATACACGGCTGAAACGTTGGAGAAAGTGAAAAAAAAATCAGTGAAGGAAAAACAGTGAAAAGGGAGGGAAAAGGTGATTAAAACAATGAAGGGATTTGTTTCTATGGATGGAAGAAAAAATCTTGGGAAAGAATGAGAAAGACAGAATTAAAGAGGGGAAAGAAACAACAAATGAAGAAATGGACAGTGAATGGACAAGATAAGTGGGATGGAGATAAAGCGGCTATTTCGGTCTTTCCATCCGACTGTTTAGCTCAATGGCTAAGAACGACGCTACTTTGAAGCATATATATATATATATATATATATATATATATATATATATATATATATATATATATATATATATAGTCTAGAAAACATTACTGCTTTAAACACTATACATATTAAAAAACTTTCTTTTGTGTCACTTCAGTCACTCATTTCTCAGAATATGTTAGTACAATTTATGGAATTTCTCCAGTGTTCATTTTTCTACGTTTTATTCATACTTATATATTACAGTACTATGCGTAAAGTTCCTAATGTCGAGATCATCAGTTGTTTACCATGTAACCGTTTCAGAGGTTGAAAATAAAACCGTTATATTAACTTGGTGCCGCAGCGGTGTCGATCTTTCAGCTATGATTTTAAAATGTAGCTTATATCAGCTACATCTAGTTTGTTATCTTTATATACATATATATATATATATATATATATATATATATATATATATATATATATATATACATATATATATATATATATATATAAATATATATATATATATAATGTGTACTGTAAAGAGTGAGACAGACTCGGAAGTAAAGTGTTTAGAGGTAAGGTTTATTAATCCTTAGATAATTTGTCCAGACATGTTTCGGGATTCTTCCCATCTTCAGTGGTGTGTGCTGTGTGAGTATGTGTTAAAAGTTCCCATGTGGAACCAGAGTCCAATATCAGGAGCTATGCATTGTGAGTAAATATATATATATATATATGAATACAAAGACCCAAGATATTCAAAATAGGGTAGCCTCTCAACCCGAAACAATTTCTTCCAAAGCAAAGAAAAGTAAAAATACATCAACGTATAATTTCCCCCTGTCTACTAATTGAAGTCAAATTGAATCCAACTGCAATTTGATGAACTACACCCAAAGCTATTCACCAACCTCTAAATAATCTTTAGATATGACTATGCTTTTCAAATATACAAAATTGATATCATAAAAGAAATTTCATTGACTTATCATATATATATATATATATATATATATAAATATATATATATATATATATAAAGAGAGAGAGAGAGAGATGTTAGACTTGAAAATTAACACATTCCGCTTCCAAAACACATCATTTATTCAAAACACTTAATATCAAATTATATATATCACTAAATCTGCCAAAAACCAGACATGGAGTATAGATAACATACAATTACTTATATCTCCAGTACCATTTCCTCTGATGAAGCAAGGATGGATGGGTGAAACGTTAAATATATATATATATATGATTCTAAATTGCGTTATATTTTATTGAAACTTTCATTTCTCCTGTCATTACACGGTTAATATATCACTTGTTCTACATAACGTTAAAAGAATAAACAACTGAAGAAGATGGAGCTGCTGCAGGAATCAAACCTACGACCGATCGGGTAGCAGTTTCAAACATGGTGTTGCTCTTACCATTGAGCCAAACAACCACAAGTAATGCAAAGGCCCAAATAACTGTAATAAACGATGGATTTTAAGTCTATATATATGTGTATATATATATATATATATATATATATATATATATATATATATATATATATATATATATATATATATATATATATGTATAATTATCATTACAAAGTAATGGATATGTTATTCCACAGAATATCTAACAATGTGTTATAACATTTGAAACTGTATTTCAGATGACTTTCTGATGTTACGCAGAGAATAAGTCATTCGACCCAGACAGCGTAAATAGAGATGAAGAATTAGAGACAATTTGGTCGCTGAAGCAATCTAAACTGCAACCAATAAGGTGATTGCTCCAAAGTAATGTTGGTATTAATTATTGAACTAAACAGTCCGATGGGAGGAGAAATAGCCGCTTTATACTCACTCTTTTTCTTCTGTTCACTTACCGTCCATGTCTGCAATGTTTATTTCTAACACCGACCAACATAGTATTGACAAATGGATCCATAATCCGATAGAATATTTATGAATGCATTATATTATTTGAAACTCTATTTGAAATCAGCAATTCGGTCAATATAGCGAAGACAGAAAGAAGCAATTAAAGAAAATGAAACTGCTATAGAAACTCATTCTCATTATAACAATGAAAGGTAACTTCAAATAAAGTTTCAAATGATATAATACATTAATGAACATATATTTGTATGTGTGTGTATATGTTACAGTAAGATTTTGAATCTAGTGATTTCATGAAATTTCTGTCTGAATGTTTTACGTCTGACACTAAACTCAGCCATTATGAAGGAATAAGAACCTAAAGCAGTTGTTCTCAAACTGTGTGCCACAGCACAAGGATGTTTGACAACTATCCCCAGCTTGCTGCGTGGATCTTTTCAAACACGCAAATGTGTACTTCGAGCATTGGACGTGTACATTACGAGTATTATGTCTGATCTCTTTCTGCCACTAAGTTGCCAATCTTATGGTTTTATCACCAGATTTTGTGAAATCTCAACCTTCTTAGCGACAAATGAGGGTTATATATATATATATATATATATATATATATATATATATATATACAATGTGTATTGTAAAGAGTGAGACAGACTCGGGAGTAAAGTGTTTAGAGGTAAGGTTTATTAATCCTTAGATGTAAATTGTCCAGACATGTTTCGGGATTTTTCCCATCGTCAATGATGTGTGCTGTTTGAGTGTGTGTTAAAAGATCCCGTGTGGAACCAGAGTCCACTATCAAGAGCTATGCATTGTGGATAAGATGTGTTCTAAGGGCTGCTGGGGGCCTCCTGCGGAGTGGGAGAATGTCTAGTTAGGTATCAGGTGTTTGGTTAAGCAGCAGCAGTTGGTCTTGGGGAGGGCAGAGAATGTCAGGGCAGGGACGAACGATGTGGAGTTAGGTATTTTGGTATGTTAGGGATAGTGTAAATGGACGGGTGGTGAGGTCAAGGAGCTACATAGGTTTCAACCTTACAAGTTATCATATATATATATATATATATATATATATATATATATATATATCAGTATGTTGATATAACAGGTTCATTCTTCGACCGGTGAAATATACTCCTTCTAATATCTATTGTAAAAATAAATTCGTTTTTGTTACATTTTAGTAATCTAAAAAATAATTCTTTAATTTCAGAATGAATGGCCACCATTCTCTTTCTAAAGATAATGGGACACCCTGGGTCGCATGCCTCGCCGAAGCATACGGAGATCCTGGGGTGCCCGGTAGTCAGAATCCCTCCCCCGGTCTTGTTGATATGGTTCAGAGGATAACAGAGCGTCAGCTTGGCTACAGAAGCTTCCGGAAGGACATCGAATTGGGTGTCAAATCGCTGTTAGGGGACCCCTATTTTGGAATCAGACTTGCCAGTCTCCTAGACTGGTTGTCTATCCAAGCCTAGGGAGCCCAATCTACCCTGCTTTTTGTCATGGGGGAGATAGATTCAAGCCTTTCCCTACGGCATTTGAGTGAAGCGAAACTAATCAAATGTCAACCTTTTTAGCGACAGACAAGAAGAAAAGGTTCCCTCCAACAACCAAAACCATTAATGTCACAGACATTTTTTCTTAGTTTTTTTCTACATTTGTACACTTCTCTACAGTTTTTTCACTGCTATCACTGTGCTTCTTTGAAGAAGTCGATGAAAGTTCAGTGAAATGCATCAAGCCTATCTTTATGATAATACAATTTTTGGGAGGTGACACTCTTGTTCTCAATTTTTTTTACTTCAACATTGTCAAATTACTTCTACCATTTTGTCGAATTGACTTACATCCACACAATAAACAAACTTACATCAGTATACTGCAGTAAAAGTCTCAGTCATTGTCTACAATAATATTTATGTCATTATCGCAGTTATTGCTCTGTATAAGTAATATACGTGTGTGTATGTGTATGCGTGTGTGTGCTGTCATATAATGGAGTTTGAGGACCTAATCTGCCTGGAGACAAAAACTGAAGAAGTTTGTCGTTTTTTTCAATTTTTGGTCTTTTAAATTCAGCATTGGGGTCTTTGAGATATTCCTTCTTGATGGCTAATCGTATCGCCGATCAGAAACCTTTGGATTTCTATCAACATCAGCAGCAGCCTTGTCAGTCTGTCGTAGGATATGGACATTCTTCAAAACTCGCCAGACCTCTCTATCATGGACGTCATGGAGTTCATACTTCCTGAACTTGTCTAGTTCGTCACAGTATCTTTTCTTTTGCCAGCCAGTTTCACATAAGATCTCAACGAATCCATTATGTTACTTGGTACGGACAAAGAAAGGTCAAGTGGAATATTGTGTAAAAATTTCTAAGAAGCCGTTATTCGTTGTTTTTAAACAAATATATATCAATGAAGGGTCGCTGCCCGAATACATATTATTTCAACTCATACATACACACGCACACATTACAACTTACACACAGAGAAACAAAACATACGAATCCATAAAAAAAACACAAATCCACATGAAGTCACATACACACAATCCTCTTAGGTATCCCCGATAATAACAAAATAATAGAGACTAAGTAATATTGATAATGATAATAGTAGTAATAGTGATGATGGTAATACCACTGCAAATACTACTCCACACATATGATAATTAGCAATGTGCATATGTTTTCTGAAAAAACATTAAGGGGTGAAACTGACTTTGTAACTAACTTTGTAAAATAAAATGCCATTCATTCAACTGCCGAAGTAGAATAGAATTTCTCTCATCTTCTAATGACGGAATGAAAATGCTGTTTTTTTGTTGTTGTTTTTTAAGAAAGGGTGTACAAACAAAACATGATAAAAATCTATTTGTGGTCAACAGAACGCTATTCTTCAAGCTCACAGCAATGCAAATTTCTTTCTTCATAATTGATGTCATTTTTGACAGCACTAGTAAACTACCACGACAACTAGTAGCAATAATAATTTTAAAAGTAGATGAAATGATACTATAAACGATCCACTGAATCTTAGACTTGAATTTCAGGTCAGCCATACTGTCGGAGTATTCCCCATTGAAGGAAGAAACTAAAGCAGAAAACCTACGACTTATCGATCAACTCAATTGGTCATGGCATGCACACCCTTGAATATGTGTGTATATATGTACACGCAGACACTCAAATATGTATATATATATATATGTGTATGTGTATAAGGTATTAATGTCTTTAAATGACAGGTAGACATTTTTATGTTTATTTTTCTTGTTGTTCGAACAGCCCCCCTTGGCGCCTGATCCGATTATGGATTAAGAGGTTCTTTAACTACGGCTGTCTCGTTGGGGGAAACAAATGAGGTTCTAAGAGAACAGCATATAAGGCATCAAATGGTCCGCCTTTGTCTCTGGCTTTGTCAATGCACTTAACCTAAACCCCTCCACACTTGACCTGAACTGTCAAGTCTTCGATTTGGACATTGTCCAGCAAATGTCAGATGAGATTGAGTCGAACGGGACAACGACGACTCCCACTGAGCTATAAATGGACTCGGAGGCGGGTGTATATTTTTCTTGGGGTTGTTGTCACTCGTAGACGCACCGGCACATGAACTAGCAAACAAGGAAAAATTACATGTACTACCATGATATCTAATTCTATGTAAATCGAAACCCATTGAATTGCATTAACAGATATTCGGAAATAATTGACTGAAATGAAATAAATGTATCATATATATAGAAAATTAGTGAATTTTTTTTCTCTGTGGTACATTGCAGCTTTTGCATTCCGTTTGACTTGGATAATTTTTGATTGGAACAGAATGTACAATCTGTAATGAACCGCTATGGAAAAATCTTTACTAATATCATTACTGCTCAACCGATGGTATCGAGCACTTAATCAAAAATCTTGTTCTATATTCATTTTTGTTTTCTCTCTCTCTCTCTTTATATATATTTATATATCTATCTATCTATCTATCTATCTATCTATCTATATATATATATATATATATATATATATATATAAATATTTATATATATATATATATATGTATATATATATATACATATATATATATATATATATATATATACATATATATATATGTGAATGTATGTATTATTTAGAAATGGGTGTATAATCCAACAGAATATATGTGTATATAAAAAGATAGATATAGAGAGGAGGAGAGAAAGATTGAAATTGGTGAATAAAAAAAACCCGGATCTCAAGTCTTGTATAATGAAAAGTGTTTGTTTTAGAATCATATATACATCCACCCATATATATATATATATATATATATATATATATATATATATATATATATATATATATATACGTTGACAGCTGGATACTCCTCTGGAAGGATGGTAGAACTCAACATCTAACTCGAGTATCTATCAACTGTTTAACTACCTAGGTCGGCAATATAGTTGGAATAATTCCACAAAGAGATGTTAGATTCCAATAGATAGCACGAGCATCTGCAAGGCGAAGGAAACCCTTGTCAAACCTAAAAGCCGTGCTATTATTCTCGCCAGTGGAGCATAACATGGGAAGGTTTGATTAAACTTCACCTTAAAAAACTTAATTGTTCAGATTTTGGAGCTATTCACGAAAAGGCTTCCGTTTGCCGAGCAAATCTGTCGTCACAATTATCTGTGTACTTAATTCAAAAAGTCAGTAGCCCAAGAAAATGAACAAAATCAAACAACGCGTATTCAGGTTTCAAGCTAATTCATTTCCTTGTTAATGGGCTGAATCCAACAATTTTCCATTAGTTACATGGATAGAACATTAAAAGGTGAGAATTTCTGATGAAAATTCGGCTTAAGACTGTCATATTATGGACTTTTGATCAACTATATATACTCAAAGCTATCATACTCTTCAGAACGTCCAAAATGACCATGAAGGATACACAACAGACATTTCCCTAAAGATACTCAATTATACACAGCAAGGATCCCCTAAACCCGCTATCTGTACTATACCCAACTTACTAAGCACCTACACAATTTAATACTTAACTACTGCTCAACTCTCTAGTATCCATGACAGCCAATGCCCCATCAATGCAGCACAACCCACAGAACAACCATGACCTGCTGCTGCTATTTCCAACAAGGATGACAAGAGCATAGCAACACAGATTTCACCAAAGACACAACGCAGTCCAAACTCATCATGATGATCCAAAGGTCTCTTCTTTTATGATTTTCATTTTTACTTCCAAAGCAATCCACCAGTATGAAATTAAAATGGCAAAATCGGAAAACTTTTTACGACGAGTAATTATCTAGTATATCTCGGAATTTTTGAGATGAGGTATTATTATTATTTCTATTGATATTCGGACCATCCTCATCTTTGTTGTTTTTCATACAACGTTTCGGCCGTTGCACTCTACGGCCTTCGTCAGGTATCATCCACATGGACACATAGCGCAGTGGTTACAGCATCAGACAAATTACTGTTAAGTTATCTGATGGTTCTAGGTTCGATCCTAGTGTGAGACAGTATAACAATACTACTAACGCTAAAAGAGGGGAGTACGGTCAATATACCCCCGTCGGATAAATAAAGGGTTCGGTTCGTTACTTCCCAAAAAAATCTCCCAGATGATACCTGATGAAGGCCGTAGAGTGCAACGGCCGAAACGTTGTATGAAAAACAACCAAGATGAGGATGGTCCGAATATCAATAGAAATAAGTAATTATCTAATTCAAAGTTTCGAGCTTTGTCAAGAAAACAAAGTGCTACGAAAAACAGTGTATTTATAACAGTGAAAAACTATATAAAAGGGCTGCTGCAGAAATCGAACCTGTGTTGAACTGAGGCCGTCTTAACGCGACACCGCTCTCGCCTGCTGAGCAGAAACAAACTGCTGGTAAGGTAAAGACACGAATAAGTTCTTTATACCCGAATTTCGTCATGAAAATATTACTGTACTTTTCAAAAAATTTTCCCCAAGGCAGAAAGGAAACGACTTTGAGACTGGCCCGAAGCTCTTCGTTTTTCCCCATCAACGCTTTTAACCAATGGCTGTAAACAACTAACGGATGTAAGTGAGCTAAAATTAAGATGAAAGAAAATTTTTAAAAAAATTAATGACGATTGCAGATTTATTGCATTTCTTATGATTACATTTAGTTTGTATTTCTCTTCCCAACGTCAATATCCTCAGGAATTCTCTTGCTATTCAGATTATTCAGTTTTACAACCACCCACAGGAAAATATTTTTCAATCAATGAACTAATCTCTTCATTTATATCACTAAACTTTATTTAAAAATCAAAATCTTTTTCTTATTTTCCCTTCAGTTCAGAGCTTATTTTTCCAACGTGAAACATTTATGTTGAAAAAAAAAACAACAAAAACAAAAAAACTATTATTGTTAGTAGTAAAACTACACCTTTTCCCGAGCAAATTAAAAAGTAAAGTAACAAAATTTTTTAAATACAGGGATTGGATTTAGAAGTAAGGTCACCAAATACGACAACAAAATCTAAAAATGCGGCCCCCATATTAAAAGCAACTGAATTCTAAGACCAAATTTAACAGAATGGTGACAAAATTTCAAGATACACAACGCAAATTAAAAACTACAACAGAAGATTAAAAACTACGATAAACAAACTAAAAAAATATGCCAAGCATGTATTTACGTATATAAAGACAATTAACTTCCATTTCAACATAGACCATTACCTTTTTTCACTGAACAATGATTATTATACTCTAATGGAGAACCAAGCACTTCAAATAGCAGAAATGATAAATTAATTGACAACCTTGACAAATTGTCTTTGAAGCACCCCGTATACTTTTACTCGGGAATTAAATACAAAACCTTTCTTTTTTGCTAGATGTCAAAAAAGTCACTCCCTACCACAGCCTCTGTAAAAGCCCTGGACACACATGGTCAAATGCTTATCAGAGCCAGCACCTCTAGCTGGTTATGCCTTTTGGCCCCGGCACTTGTTGCTGGTTACTCTCTCTTTCTCTCTCCTTGAAATTGGTATCATTTCACGCCACGATTCATTTAGCTGTCTTTATTATCTACATAGTGTATTTTAATTTATATGGTATATCATTAAATTGGTGGCTTTATTTGTTGATTGCCGGATTTTATTTAAATTTTTGATTACCGTTGTTTTCAATTTGCTTGGCGTATCAGTAAATTTGGTCGCCGTGGTACCAAATATGTAGTCAAGGCAAAATAACCAAATTTGGAGAAAATTGAAAAAAAGAAACATATAAATTATACATTTGTAACAAGTTTCCATAACACCATTCAAAATTACCCAAGAAATCCTAGTTTGCAATCAAAGATGGCGGTCATTTTTCAAGAAAGGCTCCAATTTGATTCTTCAAGTTGTTTGAGACCTGAAAAACACCGCTTGTTCAGATGAAGTGATGTATTGCTGGGAAGAGAATTTTGTGCGATTTCCAACCGTGTATCTTGTATTTGTTGTGCAAAAGAATTTACTGGCTGAAAGTGATATATATATGTATATATATATATATATATGTATATATATATATATATATATATATATATATATAGCTGTCTTTGGATGACATAATTATCAATAATAATTAACGCTCCCTTCTTTAAGGTTGAGCACACTTAGTTATCAGCAACTACGCAATGCTCTTCCAACTCGGGAATGGAGCATTTTGGTAGATGGGAATTATGCTTGAGTAAATACATCAGTTAATATCGAGTCTATAGCAACACTAAAGAGTTGTTATACAATGAAACAGCTGTCTTTGGATGATACAATTATTATCATTTATATATTTGTAATATATATATATATATATATATAACCAAATGTTTGAATAGAAAACATGATAACATTAAGGAACATATTTTTTACTTATGGTTACCTCCCTTGCCCTCTAAGAAGTGATTTTTTAATCAGTTTCTGTGATAGCGATTTGTAGTTCTTGTTACTATTAGGAGCAGAATTTTCGATTGAACCTTGTTTATAGCAGGGTGTCACTGAGTGCTACAACGTCTTTGGCAATCCAACTGTTTTCCTTTTTATCTATTACATCTGATGAAGTATTGCAAATCATTATAATCTTTTTTTTCATACTTTTATATTTTTCTTATATTTTGTATCCTTAATTGTTGTTGCTTTCTAAAACTAATAATAATGATTTACAATACCCCAAGTAGAGAAATAAATAATAAAAAGATAGATGGACCAGCAAAGATGGCGAACTACTTGGAGACGACCTACCGCAAATGAGGTTCGATCGATAATTCTACTCCTAATAAATCTAACAAAATAAATAAAATAAAACAAAGCTAATCTGGTGAGTCACTCAATAGGAACCCTTTTGTGACCAACGACTTTTGGCAACTGCTTCATTGGGGTGATTTAAACAAAATTTGGAGAAAGGGGCAACCAATGAACAAGTAATTTCTCTTGCTTTTTGTTGGGGAATGATCACTAAAAAAGTTTTAGATTTAAAAAAAACAAAAACGTAAATGTCGCTAGACACAAACTGAGTAATCAATTTAGCTTAAATTTAAATTCTAAATTGAACCTCCCACAAAAAACAATTATGGGGAGAATTAGAGTTAATTCTAACCATATTTATTATTCAATATCTTTTACGTGACTTTAAATTTTGGCGCTACAGATGTTCAAATATTGACTGTAATGGTGAGTTTTGATTAATTTTAATGAGATTTTCTGGGAAGGTGAACCATGGGGTAAAAAAGAAGTGATTGAATTTGAAGGTGAACCGAGGAATTTGTTTTCCGATTGAGATATGTTTTTCCATCTTTTTTTCAATACATTCGTGTATTCGCTCCTGTCTGTGCACATGGTATCTTCAAAAGTTTTCAATTACTCTCAATGATTTTTTTGGGTTGGACGATGGGGTCATGGAGTAAGGACAGATGTAGTAATTTTTTTCCGATTGACTTAGTGCAAGGCCTTGAAAGAGGTATGCGCTGTTGGAATAAAGCAGTAAATCGTCCCGCTTCTTGAGAGACAATTCCCAATGGAGGATGATCAGTCGGTTTCAGTCGCATACGTCAGCTTAATGATCTCAAATCTGGTTGAGACCAGAACTTTATACCTACAAGCCCTCTGAGTGCTTCTTAATTATTACTGCTGTTGCTTTTGTATGATTTTCTGCTTTTTATACAAACATTTCCTTTCACCGATTTTCCGTCCGATGTAAACAAATGATCTCTTTTTATATCTTATCTTAGTGTCGTATACTTATTAGTTCATTTTGTCACGCTGAAAGATTTTCGCCGAGAAGACGAAAAAACCTTGCACAAAATTATTTTTTCCAGTAGTAATCTATTCGTTTAAGCGCTTGATTCATTTATTTACTTACTTTTTTTTTCATTTGCCATGACTTATTTCTTGAAAATCAATTTCTTTATTTCTTTGTCGATTATTCCAAGGCCATCGACCTTTAACAAAGGAATTGATTGATTGGGTTTGAGGTTAGAAGGTTCTGCGCAGTCGGGATTTGTATAATCAATCTCAATTGATCAATTTAATCAACTAAAAATAATTTTGAATCAATTAAACTGTTCTGTTTTGTTTTTGTTTCGTCAGGTGCAGAAGTGGATTTTCAATTTAACCACCGTAGCCATCAAGGGGAGCAAGGGGTTCTATCCATTTCTTTTTTCATTTGCATATATAAACGTAATTTTTATGTGTCTGTGTGTTCGTGGATTCGTTTATGCGTTTGCGTTTTCCAGTGCTCCTGGTCATACCGTCTTGTCAACAGACTCGAAAATTAGCATGAATACTCAACAAGACCCATTCTAAAAATACTTTTTGTAATTTTTGGAAGATAAGTTTTTGGAAACCCTTTTCAAGGCCCTATTCTGATAGATTTATTAATGACATCCATATTCTCCAGAATATAGATGTTTCCAGATGTTTTTTTTCACTCAATTTTAGATGTTTTCCAGTGGAAAACGCCAGTGATGTTGTACATAAAATTTATTCCTTCCATATTCTTTTATAGAAATTTTTTTAAATGACTTCAATTTTTTCGCTATAGTTGTTCAATTATTGACTTTGATGGTAAGTGATAATAAACTTTTTATAAATCGTCAACAAAAATTGTCAACATTTCTTTCTTCAGTTTTTAAGTTATTCTGCCCTGTTGGTCTTATGGTTGGTTATTTATGTATATATGTACGTAAGCTCATAGGAATACCCAATTCTTTGTATGGGTGTGCAGTGAGACTTTAGCTGTGAGAGCAAGAGTCGTTGCAGTGTTTTGCAAGTTGTTATCATCATCAGCCTTTTTAGCGTCGGTTATCGTACATAAACCTTCTCTGAAACTCACCACATCCCTCTATCATGGGTGTCATGAGGTCAATACTCTCTGAACCTGTCTAGTTCGTCACACCACTTTTTCCCAGGCAAAAGTTTTGCATATGATCTCTGTTGATCCATGTCATGACTTGTGATATCCAGCGATTGTCTGACATTTTTACAACATAACCAACCCCTTGTTATATGAATTTTTCTTATAGTTTCTATGATATCTCTTACACCAGTTTTCTTTTTCTCAAATATACTATGATGCCTTGGGATCTCTCAATGTAATGTTGAACGTCATTCTCTCCTGTGCATAGTTCGCAGTTTGGAAGTCAATCTTTTGACTGGATTCCATGTTCTAGATCCATAGGTGACATTGGTTGCATATCCATCTCTTTGGGACTAATGGGTTTTTCTTGTTTTTGACGGTCAAGTTTGCTCTGCCGAAATCTTGTCAACTTAGAGTGATTCTTCGTCTGATTTCTTCTTCTTTTGAGTATTTCATGGAAATTAGTTGTCCTACGTAGATGTAGTGGTCTACTTTCTTTGTTACTGCGTTATTCGACGGCGAAATTTGCATGGGAATGGCTGCCAATCAACATCTTGCGTTTCATACTTGCATCACGAGTCGACAAACGTTATGTATGCATGTATGCACACACACATATGTATGCACACACACACACACACACACACACACACACACATATATATATATATATATAAAAGTATGTGTGTGTATTTAACATTCATAGAGACTGCATTATTAGGGTAAGGGCATGGAACTTTCAAACATTTACTCCTTATATCTAGAATAAAGTTTTATTTCTGTATTTGGAACCAAAAAGGGTTCGTCAGCGTTCATGCGTGCTTTTTGAAAGTTCGGATTGTTTAGTGATCTAAAAAAGGACGAGATAAGTAACATATACATTAATCAGTCTTTTTTCCCCCAATTTTTGATTGATCCGCCGAAGAACGCTGGTCGTGTGATGGTTCCTATTGAATGACTAACAAAAACATTTTTTGGTTCGTGACATTGTTTCGATTATATATATAACGAATTTTGAGAGGAATCCTATCAGGGGTGGAGAGATTTTGTATAGATAGATAGATAGATAGATAGATAGATAGATATAACATAGACAGATAGATATGGATAGAGACTGATATATATATATATATATATATATATATATATTGATAGATAGATAGATATGATCAAAGATAAATTTACATAGATATGAGCATAGATAGATAGACACAAACATAGATCGAGATATAGATATGAGCATAGATAGATAAATAGATTTACACGGAGATTGATAGATATATAGATAGATATGCACAACAGTATATATATATATATATATATATATATATATATATATATATATATATATATAGATAGATAGATAGATAGATAGATAGATAGATGGATAGATAGATAGATAGATAGACATACAGATAGATAGATAGATATAGATATAGATGCCGATAGATAGATAGATATTAACAGGGAGGGAGAGATAGATGGATAGACTGCCTGAAAATTCCACAGATATTTCTTGCACGGTGTTCCACGTGTATTTATTGATTTACGGCTGTATTAAAAATCAAAACATTTACTCTCCTACTTATTCAAATCTGACTAATTTCCTTTTCTTATAAACATACTTATATAAGTATCAGACGAAAAAAAACAATGAGACTAAAAATCCATTAAACGTTTTTCATCTTTTTGGTGATATTTTACCGTTAAGTCTCCAGGGAAACAAATTTCTGTTTTGTCATTTACCTTTTAAGTTTTCAGTTACATTGTTTACCTCTGGTAAGTGGTATATATCTGTACCTCGCATAAATGAATCACCATAACCTGTGTGTGTACCAGAATGTATAATGCAATTTATTTAGAATAGATCTTTTATCTAAAATTAGCTAGAAAAATACCAGCACAAAATCTGGGCGTTGTTGGTCCAAAATGACCATAGAGACTCAAAAATCACTTTTTTGAGAAAAAAAAATGATGCAAATTTTCATGGCTGTAGCCAAAAAATTGAGACTAGGAGTACCTGGACACAGACACACACATACACGGATGCACAGACATTTAAAGATAGAAGATTCTGTACCTCATATGGCTGGTTGATTGGGCAGGACATTTGTGGGGTTACGGTGGTCGGATTTATTCATTCGTGTCCGTCTATCTGCAATGCCGTATCCATAATTAGTCCAAAGGGGTAATTGTCCAAACCCTCTCCCTCTATACAAAAATATGAAAAAAGTTAGTTTCTTTGAGAATAAATAAAATAATAATAATAACATAATAATTACATATTTAATCTTTTCCTAAGTTCATTTTGCAATTAGGCCTTCCATCTTTATTCATTCATTGATAGTGTTTTCAATTATATGCTATCATTTACATGTTTGAAAGTTGTCAGATATAGTGCGTGCTGGGTGATGTATTTTAATTTCTGCGTATAAGGGACCCACCGAACTTGAAATGTCATGGGCTCTCACGGTCTAAATCCAGGTCTCTCTGTTTGGCCATCTGTTTGTCTGTCGATATAATATGTTCAAAAGTTTCTAATGAATTTCAGTGATTTCTGAAATACCTTGAATTGTGCGGATTTTGAAGTCGTACGATTAAGGCATCGCTGCACAAATTAAGGCAATCAAGTATAAGTTGAAAGAACACGCACACCTGATTATTATTTGACCTTGAATAGTGCGGAAAACTTTGGAACGAATTAACCGCACTATTCAAGGTATACTTGTATTTAGATGGCAAACGAGATACGGAAGACATGACTGAATTCTTAAACGAATCCAGAAAATTTTCCACCGTTAACTCAACTGCATCGTAGATATGTCTACACAATATACCCAAAAGTTCTGAATAATCTAAATGAAGTTTACTGGAAGGGTACTATATGGCGCAAAGAAGAATCAGATAAATTTTGGAGCAGATCTAGGATATTTTTCTTATACATTTATATACTCACTCATGCTCATCCATACAATATCTCCAGAAGTTCCTAATGAATGTCAATTACATTATGTACAAGAATCTGGCACGGGTCAAGTAAGAATTCATTGAATATTTGGGTGGATCCAGTAATGTTTTACTTTTACCTCCCTCGCATTGTAGCTATTTATGAACTGATTTCCATCCTGTTTTTAGCGATAATGCCGTTGGCAGAGGTATGCGCTCTCTGGGTGCTTTCCAGGTTTTCCCATGGAGTTTAAATTTAGATTTTTAGATGTGTGCCTACTCCCCAATAGGACGCTTTTCGGGCCAGTCGGCTGGTCACTCGATCTGTCAATGCCAATTCCATTAATAAACAGAAAGAAGGTAGGGAGAAATTTGATGTCAATAAAAGGTGTTGCTATGATGCTATAATATAATGTACGAGGACCGCCTTTTTGTATTTAGAAAGAAAAGCTAAAAATTGACCGAAAGAACGCCAAACGAAAGCCATTTACGATTTTTATTGAAAATATTATTTGCAGAATATTTCCATCTTGCAATACTTTACAATTATGAAAATCGATTGACAGAAAGAAAGACTATTTGCACTTCCTTCTGTTCTTGCTACTACGACCACGAATGGTGAATACATCTTTGAATTTTGTTCATATACAATACACTCCCATTATTACGGCAACTTTCGGGTTATAAAAGTGTTGTTAAAACGTAGCTGCAATAACAGATTGCTTTCACACACACACACACACACACACACATATATATATATATATATATATATGTATATATATATATATATATATTAGAATACATCATTGATAGAATGAAATTTTGTTTTGAATTTCTCTTCTAGGTGGCATTATCTTAAGGTTTCACTAATTCAATTCTTTTAAAACATTCATTGGGAAATCTGTGTGCTGTTGCTGCAGACTAATCTCCTATGATTGACTTGCAAGAAAGCAAACGTGCAATCAGGCACGTTTATCATATAATAGTGTCGTTAGAACGAGGTCTGCTGCAACTAGGCTTAATTGATTTTTTTTGCATATCAATGGAACGTTTAAGGATATATTTTTGCTGTAAATGAGAAGGGCTTAATTTCGAAGTCCAAGTTGCGAAGAAGAATCATCTAATCACCCCAGCCTGCCAGCACCCTCCAGACTATACACACACACACACACACACACACACATATATATATATATATATATATATATATATATATATATATATATATCAAAGGATATCGTATAAGTAATTAGGAAAGAAAAATAAAGATTGGCAGCGAGAAGAGGGATCAACAGATGGAACAAAAGTCTAACCGATAGGTCCCCCTGAGAGAGTAAAGCAGTACGGAAAAATCAGAGACATGGCAGAGGTTAGCGTCATCACAGTCGTCATGGAAGAAGATGGGAAAAGCCTTTGTTGGGCAATGAACTTATACAGGCTGATTATATATGTATATATATATATATATATACACATGTATATATACATATATATATATATATATATATATATGTATATATATGTGTGTGTGTGTGAATATATATATATATATATATATACATATATATATATATATATATATATATATACATATATATATATATATATATATATATATATATATATATATATATATATATATATATATATAATCTGTAAAGCTTTACAGCTTTAAACACTAAACATTAAAACCTATTTCAAAACTCTTTCTTTTCGTCACTGCGGTCACTTATTTCCCAATATCTGTTAGTGTAATGTACGTAATTTTCTTCACGGTTTTTCCCTGTCTTACATATATTTTGTTATGGTATTATGTGTACATTTTTCCTTCCAGGGATCCTTAGCTGTTTACCATGTAACCGTTCCAGGGATTTAAAAAC
>OY735242.1:36285576-36298076 GCA_963457665.1 Thysanoteuthis rhombus | reverse complement strand
CAGCAAGGGGTTGAAAGACGAGATCTAATAGAGGCCAGGGATCAAGGGGTTACCATATATTGTTATATATCTTCCAAACTGTTTGAGTGAGATGCTCGCAAAGTAATGTCATCATTTTACATTTTGAATTTTCGAACATTTTCAAATCTTTTAAGGAAGATTCTTTGATTCTATGAAAGAGGTAAACCCCAGTCACAGAGTTTCAGAAATGTACGTGCTATCTCAAAGAAGCTGTGAATGTCGATAGTTGGACGGAAATAGTTTTTTAATGTTAAAACTATTAGAGATATGAATCCATTATTTTGAATTTCCACATGATATTGGTAGAGGAGCACCTGTAATTTTTTTCCCCAGTCGAATCTGAGAGGATGACCAGGGAAAAGTACCTAAAATTGTGTTATTTGATAGGAGATAACTTATATATATATATATATATATATATATATATATATATATATTGAATGGTATATTGGATAGTCTATAGCCATACCGTTTTAATACAACAAAACAGCTGTCTATAGATGACTCAGTTATTTTATTATTTTCATAATTAAAGGTCCCGTATTAAGGGTTGAGCACTCTGTGAGTAAGGTCTCTCGTTTGTTATAAGCTTATGCATTGCTCTTCCAACTCTGGAATTGTAATACCACGAAACAGCTGTCAGTGGATGGCTTAATTATTTAATCATTATATATATATATATATATATATATATATATATATATATATATATATATATATATATATATATATATATCAGCAGCATTCTTTTATTGTTGTCGGTGGACATAGACCGTACCTTACGCAAAATTAGCCAGACCTCTTTATGATAACTCTTTCTGAACTTGTCTACTTGTTCATGCCATCTTTTATTCACTTCAAGATTAAAGTTTATGCAGCGAGATCTAAGAGACCTTTCTGGAATCAAGGCTTGAACCAAATATTGTTTGAATACCCCGCTTGAAATGCTTGCTGATATCAGGAATGTCCGTGTCAATCGCTGATTCTGTTGAAATGCAATGAAGAAGTTGGATCACTCGAAAAAGTCAGAAGTAATTCTTATTTGAACTCGGCAAGATTTAAACAATAAAAGTCTCTAACTTTCTAGTTTATGACAACCAATTTTCATTAAAAAAAACTATTCGTCTGTATGTTTTTAAAAAATCTACAGTGATTTAAATATATATTTATATTGATAGATATACCAAGCCAGAAATATTTTGGGACTCCAATGACCAACTCTCCAGGGATCTCCAGACGTCGGTTCAATCTTACAGAAAATTAATGACTCGTCAACAATTAAAATGCAATGTTCTTTTTTTGGCCATTGCTTGAGGTTGTAAGGAGCCATTGGTTTTTATCAATTTTGTTATTATTCTTTCTCGTTGACCCTTTCTATTTTCCGTCCCTTCTTGCCAAAGGCAGGAGATAGTGAAATACAGTACCGGGTGGAGACTAGAGGGAATGAACGGTGTTTCGACGGTCGGATCAAGACCCGACTCTAATGATGGTAAAAAAGCAATCCGCTCTGAGAAACGTTTACGTGGTAAGCGAAGCGTATAATGAGTTAATCAAGTGGAAAATAATGGGATAACCAACTTATTTTTTCACCTTTATGTTTTTTCTTCTCATTGGTAATGTTTTCATTTGAACATTTTTCTTTCATCTTCTTTTTTTCTTTATTTATGACGGGCTTGGTTCCGATTTTAATGTTCGCCATCTTTACTATTTGATCGAATTGCCGTATTTCATGTCTCCTAATAAATCAATTATTTTCTCATCTTTCTCTCTATTTTTTCATCTCTTTCTTCCTTTCTTCCTTTATCTCTTTCTTTCTTCCTTCTTTTTCTTCCATTCTCTTTGTCATTTTTCTTTCTTTCTATTTTTATAGTTTTTTTTCTTTCTTTTCCTTTATCTTTTACTTTTCTCATTCTTTCTCTTTTTCTTTTGTTCTTTCCTTTCATTCGTTCTTTTTTTTTTCTTTTATCCTTTGCTTTGTTTCATTTTCTTTTTTTGTCTTTCTTCCTTTCTCTCTTACAATACTGGATTCATTCTTTATCTTTCTTTTTTTTCTCTATTTGTTAATTCCTTCATGTGTACTTATTTTTCCCCTTCAATTGTCAGAGTTGCTTTTTCATCCTTTTCCATTCTTTTCTTCAAATATTTTCTTTTTTCTTCTTTCTTTCTTTCTTTCTTTCTTCCTTCCTTTCTTTCTTTCTTTTAATCCTTTTCTTTCTTTATTTATTTCCTTCATTCACCCATTCTTTTATTCTTCCTTTTTTTCCTTTTTTTTTCAATTAAACCTGAAATTGGTTATGTGAATTACATTTTCTAAAATTAATTATTCAAATAAGTATTCATTTTTTACCTTCACAGCCGAATTTGAATTTCATGATGAATATAATTTAATTTATTTAAATTAATTTTAAATTCAGTTAAACATAATTTAAAATATCTAGTGCGATCATTATAACTGAAACGTCATCAAAATTGCAACCTGAACTACCAACATAGGTTCCTTCAGTTTTCAAATTGGTCTGGCTGACTGGCTGACTGGCTGGCTATGTATGTATCTATCACAGTTGGTTATTTAAACATTTATTCATTATTACGTCTAGAGGGAAAAAAAGTTTGTTTTTCGAAAATCCCCCCGACGGGTTTTAGAGGGGGTTCAATGATTAATTCAATTGAACAACTTATTGTTTGATCACTCTGTTTGATGCCTTAAACCGTCTATGGCATCATAATGATACAAACATTTCCAAAACAACTTTATTCTGGGTTATACTGAATACCCAGAGGAGGTGGGAGATATAATTAGTATTGTAAAATTTGATTTGCATGAAGATTAACAGTATTGTCGAATTGTTTGGACCCTGTTTGTTTACGCTGGATATGTTGCAAGAACCAATGGAAATCGTTACTCAAAACGTGGATCCCCAGGGATGATATGTGAAACTTTGACCGGCAAAAAATAAGATGATGTGATGGAGTAAACAGACTTAGACAACATTCGCTCCGTGACGTCCCTGGTAAACCTTGGGGAACGTCTATGTCTTACGACGGACGCTAAAAGGATGATGATGATGATGATAATGATGATGATGATGATGATGATGATGATGATGATCCCACCAAACTGTTTTCCTCTTCATACCAATGCAAACAACATTTCCAAAACAACTTTAATCTGGAATAGAGTAATTGCCCAGGGGAGACGACGAATGATGTTATTTGAATTGAAAATACAATATACATCATAATTGACACTATTTCGATTTATGGACCCCAGTGCAGACCATTATGAAGTGCTCTTCCAAAAAAAAAAATATCAACAAAGACCCCCCTCAAAGAAATCTAGAAAATGTGTGCTAGATATTAAATCTGTTGATTACCTTTGCACAGTAAGGCAAAATTATTGTTGAACAAATAGTGTCGAACGTTTCTTATGCTAATTTCATCTAGACATATAAATACCAGTGTCACAAAATTTGTTGGTGTGAGTGTTTATCTATTTTGGTGTGAGATTTATTGTATTTTTTATCATTTGAATAATGTGAAAAGAAAATGTTTCATTGAAAATTGTCAACCAAAACTGTCAACATAGATTTTTTCAGTTTTTGAATTGGGTTGGCTGGCTATGTATGTATCACGCGTGCAAACCGTAGAAATGGTGCTGGGGGACTGAAAATTTTAGCATTTTCTCCTTATTATGCCAATGAAAACGTTTATGCTTTGTTCTTTGGAAATCCTCCTATAAATAGGTTTGTAGTTGAAGGTTCAACTTTGTTGATGTAAGTTTACGCAAAATCAGTCTTTTAGTTTGTTCCTGGCAGCATTCATGCCGGTAATACTAAGTCTTTTAATTCTAGTGCTGCAGTATAGAACTGTAGTCTGTTTGTCTACAGAATATCTCCAAGATTTGCCAATGCATTTCAAAAACCTTTTTTATGTAAGACTTGGTAATAGGTTGAAGGAGAAATGATTAGATTTAAAGGTTGATCCAAAATAATTCTCACAGTTAACCCCCTCCATTGTAGCTATCTATAAGCTGATTTTCATTCAAGTTTTCAGTTACAATGGCGTTGGCATCGATATGTACTCTGAGTTTGAATATAGCATTGATAAAATTCATCGAGAAATATAGTCATGAAGTAAGATTTATGTCTACCCTCTTAACTCAATAGGAGACTCTTGTCAGTACATTATCTTCCAACATCACCCTCGGCTCCCCTCAGTTCCCCACGGCACCCTTGGACCAATCTTCTCCCTTGGCAATTTGTCTAACCACTCTAAGTCGTGGTCTGATAAGGAATCTATTTCTGTCTTTTCCTGGACATGTCGGACAGTCGAGAGAAATCCATGAATAACAGTCGGACACAAAACCTCACCGTCCACAAAATCAGCCACAAATCCCCACCCCAACAAAAATCAGCCACCGCATACCCACCCCGACAAAAATCAGACCCGTAAATAAACTGGATAGCCGTCCTATTGTGATTTGATAATTCCTGGACCGCTTGAGAGAAGTCCAGCGGAATTCATGAACCAATCGATGAACATCGACTATCATTACAAGAAAGTGGTTAAAGCATCGCCAATGAAAGACGGGCTCCTGAAGTGTGGAATGCCCGTTCAAGACTCATCGGAAGTATCAATTATATCCAATTTCGGGCTGTTTTAAGAAAGCATCATGCTCAAAATCACGTGGAGAGATCACAAGATAGCACATTATATTGGAGAAGAAACAGGAGTCAAAGATATAGAATCTATTTGAAAAGTCAAATGCTAATAGCTAGGCCATGCAGCAAGAATGGCAGACAACCGACTCTCGACCTAGAGATCATGTGCAGAACTGTGTCTGGAAAAAAAGATAGCGAGACAAGTGGAAGAAGTATTCACACCCGCAGCCGATGGGGTTTGGCGAATCTTCAGAAAAGTCTATGCACAGCATCGGGCGTTAAAAGACTGATGAAGATGATGACGATGTATTTATCTATATATCCATAGCAGAAACTTTTAATTTGATACACACATTCACCTCAATGAGTGGGGAGAACTTTTTTTTTGGCGGGGGGAGCCCCTTCGGAAGTTTTGATTATGAGGGGTCAATTTGCAATTTGACTTTATCCTAAATTGCGCACCATTTTATGTCAATCAGCAGTCTCATTTGATGTGTTTTGTTTTGTTTTGTTTTTTTTGTTCTTTTTTTTAATTTCAATTTTTTTTCAGTGATCACTGCCTATCAATGTCTATGTCCAGCAGCGGACACTAAAAAAAAATGATGATGATGATCATGATGATCATGATGATCATGATGATCATGATGATGATCATGATGAATATGGCGGTTGAAGTGCACATCGATCCAAAGTTTTGTGATAAAAAGCAAATAAATAGATAAATAAATAATAAGGTTGAGTGAGACCGGTAATAGAACTGTAATAACATCTATTTCTGCCTTATCCCAACGGTTCCGGAAACGTCGGACAGTCTAAAGAAACCCTTGAATAACAAACGTTCGCAAAACCCCAACCAAACCACCACAAAACCCCACTCCTATAAAAACTCAACAAAGTTCCATCCCCATAAGATTCCATTCTCATAAAAATTGGACTCGTAAATAAACTGGACAACTGCCCATTACGAATTGCTCATTCTTCTATATCGGCAGAAAAGTCATTTTTGTCTAGCGGACATTCATGATCACATCGATCTAAATCGACCGTAGCATTACATCCTGTGAGGAATTATCTGCCGTCTGCAACCCCCAGGCTGAACTTTAGTAAGGTTTTCCCTGACCTTACCCCGGCTTCATTGAATAAGATAAAGTGACTTCCAGACATTAAATAACATATTGTTATACAAGTTTGTACCAGTTGCGCTCGAGACCTTCGGCTTGATTGGCCACAACGCATGGAAGCTTATCTGTTGAATAAGTCGCAAAGCCGCTCGACACTGCGACGAACCACGTGAGACCGCAGGGCTTTTCTAACATGTGTCAATTGTAGTCGTCCGTAGCAACACGTTCTCAATTGAGGGGATGTACAGAGTTGTCTGTTAGAGGAAAATGACATATTTTGAAACCGACTTAGTCCTTTATTTTGCTCAACAGCGACCAAAAAGCAGTCGTTGATAAATTTTCGAAATGGAACAAATTGATATGGACAATATATTCGTACGTCATCTCTTGAGTTCTTGCAATGATTTTTATATTTGATGAATAATTAAGTGTTATGCATTAAACATGGGTTCAAGAAAGAGTCAAGAACTGGTTTAACATAAATATGAACATGTCTGGTTAGTCACTCAATAGAAACCTTAGCATAACCTATGTCTTTTAGCAGCATGCCGTGTTTGGAATAATCGATTAGAAAATGGTAAACATGAGTGATATATGAATAAGTTAAATCGCATGCCTTTTGTTGGACAGTGATAACTAAGGAGTTCTGAATTTTTAGAAAGAAAAAGCAGACAGAAACTAAAGGGTCAATTCAGCATAAACTTACATCTTTAAATGAACTCCCTTTCGATTAGTATAGGGGTGGGGATTAGAAAAAATGTTCAATCATAGTGGGGAATAAATGTTCTCATTTTCAGCCATTTAGCTCAACTTTGGAAAAAGTTTGTTTCCTGTGTTTAAAGCTGTTGAGTTTTATAGAATATATACATATATGTGTGTGTGTGTGAGTATATGTGTGTTAGTGAGTATGAGTGTACGTACGTGAGTATATACGTGTATGCATGTGTCCACGTATCACTGAAAACAGAAGATACAGGGACTACTGAAAGAGACACTGCGGATAAGGCCGACTCCTGGATGTGAAACTATGAACTATCAATCATATTTAAAAAAAAACAAACAATTTTGATCTATAATCCCATGCTTGTGTTGTGAATGCCGATGTCATCATTTCTTATTCATCAAAAGAATTGATTGAAAAAAAATTCAAATGATTGTTCTTTGATGATGTCAGTGAACTGGGGACCGATAGTCTTTCTGATAGAGACGTATGGGAATACATTTAGAATACCAAAGATAGCCAAAAGCAACGAAGGCGATATGGCTGGCTAAAGAACATACTTCCTCTCAAAGAAGGATGTGTATGTTCGATAGGTAATTTTTATTTGGCATACCTGCCTTTATTTGGAAAAAACAATACATTAACAAGTGTTAAGGTCTGGCATAAATTTGATCTGCATGATCTTGGCATCCCTATACTGTGGCATAATATCAACAAAGCTTTGGGATATATGGCGACATTGCTTTGGTGCTGTAGGCTAGCTGTAATGAAAACCAGTCTGCCTCCAGCATCAATCACCCGACATCTCTCTCTCTCTCTCTCTCTCTCTATATATATATATATATATATATATATATATCTTTCTCTCTCTCTATATATATATATATCTATATCTATATATATATCTTTCTCTCTCTCTCTCTCTATATATATATATATCTTCTCTCTCTCTCTCTCTCTCTATATATATATATATATATATATATATATACACACACTACTGACAGTCCAGTTCCGCGTAGATCAGGGGTAGAGCGTCTGCCTCTGGGTCTGAAGCGGAAGTGTCAACCCTACCTTGCGGTACTGGAAGGGATATAGGATCGTGGATCGTCTATAGCCACACTGAAGAGTTGTAATACAACGAAACAGCTATCTGTGGATAACACAATTATTAATTATACATATATGTATATTCAATGAAATGGAAAAAAACACGTTTATGTCACTACCCTGTCAGATTTCTTCAGGCAAATGATTCGATTTATTTTAGATCCTTATTTAAGACGTTTTGGGGTATGTCTATTTTTCTGGGTGAAAAATCTTCGAATTGTTCGCCTGAAGAAGCTCAAACAAGACGGAAACATAAACGTCTTCATATAGCAAATCTTTTATTTTATAAAATGTTTTGCTCTACCCTAACTTTTCTTGGTGTTTAATGTTAATCTATCGAGCAATTCATGAAATAAACCCATCACACATCAGATATTGCATTATGTTCTATTGTATTCCTCATTTGTACTTTGTTATATATAAAGATTTTTTGCTTTCATGAACCAGGACAAAACATATTGTCAGTTGCAGAAGAGTTTGTTGGGCATGAAATGTTGACATTCACTGTGTATATATTCCTGTAAATCTTATTTTATATAATGATAACTCCATTTACTTTGATGAATATTGTTTTTGTCTTCTTACAAATTGAAAAAAAATATGATCAAGTACATATATTTATAGCTTAAGGGGAGGTTGTATTTGATCAACTCTGCTATCTAAATATAAGAGTTTAGTTTTTACATCCCTCGAATCGGTTGCATAGAAAGCAACTGATAACCTGAACAAAATAAATTCACAGATATTACCACAAATTCTAATTCTGTACAAAACATAAAACCCATTGAAAAACTTGCATAAATTGCATCAACAAATATGTGGAAATGACTGTAATGACAAAAGCTAAATCTATATAAAAAGAAAATGTTTGGTGTTCAAAGCTGTAAATCATTCTAGACTATATGTACATGCATACATTTCATACATATATATATTATATAAGCACGTGTATGTGTGTTGAAAGAATGTTTAAGAAGTACTTTTTTTATATTAGAGTGGAGCAGTTTGAATACAATTCAAATTGATTGGTCTGTCTATTTTTGAAGTTACGCAGCTTTCCTGATGTCTGACCAGACATTTCAGTCATCTTGAATATATAAATGAGTTCATTTTTGAAAAATACTTTCTGAATGCTATTTCACGCCCAAGGTTTGCACGCACCCACAACACCAACACACACACACACCAACATACACATGTATATATGAGAAATATATGTATAAAAAAAATGTATATATACATATATACACAGAAGAAAAATGAAAAGGAATGTGTAAATTTATGCATTACTTTTCTGTCAATATCAGTCTGATTACTTCCGTAAAAGCAAAACCTAAATCAATATATGTATGCATTTATATGATTACAATCAATAAATATGTATATGGCACAATATTTATATATATATATATATATATATATATATATATATATGTGTGTGTGTGTGTATATATATATATATAAATATGGGTATATATATATATATATATATATATATATATACACACACACACACACACACACATATATATATATATATATACTAACTGAAAAACCTGGCATTGCTTTTGAGGAAAATCTGTAAACAGGACAGCACTGGGAAGCAAATAATCTCTTATAGAGATTTCAAACGAACGGCGACCAGACATACGTAGTTTTTTCTGAAAACTGAGAATTCATTCCATCATTTGTGATGTTTTAGTACGCATTTCTAATCAGACAACGGGATTTAAATTTCATCTTTGTTCTATTAAGTTTTGATTGAGATTCAGTTCCCCTTAGGGTTATCGGCTTGCTCGGAGAAAAACATGTTTTATTGTCAGTTTAGATTAATCAGGAGATTTTGCCAAACTGTTATCAGCACTGATAAGAGAAATTCTTGTCCATAGTCACCTATGATGAATTGAAAGTAGGGGTGCACTTTAGCATCAAAGCTACATTGTAAATAGAACCTCCTCTTAAAGAATCCTCAAATATATCTTTTCACAAAACTGACGGATTTAAGGAAAATTTGAATGTCTAATAAATTGAAAGCACGTGAATCTGAAAGAAGAAAAAAATTTCTCCAACGTGTCCGAACTTGGTCTGCCGATTGTATTAATCACGTTCCTAAACACTGGTGTATTGTTGCTCTCACTGATTTCTTTAGCAGAAAATTAAGTTTTTATTTAGACGTGAACAAAGAACCCCTAAAAGAAATTCGACAGTTTATACTTGATAAAATTCGACCCTATTATGTGCATAGTAGGTAAATCGTGATCTGCTGATTCCGGAGAAGCCTTTGTTTTTTCTTTGTGATAGCGGGCCAGCATACATCAAAGGCAGACAGGTCCAGGCCAGCGTGGAGAGAAAGAGAAATTCATATCTATGGTCACGTATAACGAATGGAAATTAAGGTTGCAGTAGAGCATTATAGCTTCAATGTGGATAGAGACCCTCCTTATAAAAACTCGAAGTATTTTCTTTCGTAAATCTGGCAAATTTGAAGAAAATATTCAGCAGATAGTGGGAAATAATTGACAGAAATGACATAAGACATCGAAAAAAAATTTTTTTCCTATATTTACTGTTCAAATCCGTAGAGTTTTCTACGCACACACACACACACACACATATATATATATATATATATATAAGCATGATTCCTATGTATATATACACTATATGTACGATCATTTATATCTCCTCCCAGACTCGCTTTCGTTTTTCTTGCCCGGATCCAACACTCAAATGGAAGATTTTATCCTAAAAAATTTACGAACGACATACAAATAAGATTTTAAGAGTATAAGCACGTTTCCTCAAGTGTAATCCTATTTGTAAAGTTCTGTAACAAAAACATTTGCTTTGAAAATCTTTTTCACTCTCAATGTATATACTTGTTAATATATATATATATATATATATATATATATAATGTAACGAGGGTTCACTGCACAAACATGTTTATGTTTCTGTCTTGTATGGGTTTCTCTAGGCGATTGATTCGATTTATTTTAGATTCCTATTTAGGACATTTTGCGTGTGGCATTTGGGCTTCTTCATTCCCATATATATATATATATATATATATATATATATATATATATATATATATACATATTGTTGCTGATACACATTTCTCCATATTCCAAAGAATCATTACAGCTGAATCAATAACAATTCGATGAAAAAGAGCATGTAATAATTCAATCATATAACAACAGTAGACCAATATTTTTCTATAATATGAACATCATTTGATGAAAATATTCATTGGATAGAAACATATTGGCCTGATATATACAATTAAGTTATATATATATATATATATATATATATATATATATATATATATATATATATATATATATATATATATATATATATATATATATATATATAAATAATCAAGCGGACGATATGAGAAATAGTAATGTTTAAATCCAATCCCTTATATTTACATGTTTTGCCTTTCGGCTCACTCAGAGTAATAGTTTCAAATGAAAAAAATATTGAAAATGTCACGTGCTATCATATCGCGTGAGCACATACGTAAGTATTTGAAATTACGATGAAACCGTAGAATGCCAAATGCATCTAAATATTCGATAATGGAGTAATGGACTTGATTTAAATACTACTATTTCCAGATATCGTATCCACATATTCATCATGTATCTACATATATATATATATATATATATATATATATATATATATATATATATATGTACACACACACACACACACATACACACACACACACACATATATATATTGACCAACTATCAAGATAATTCAGTTTATGCTGGTTTGTAAATTCTTTTTTTCTTTGATGTCTGGTTCTATTCGTTGCCAACCGAATTTCAACCAGAAACTACGAGTGAGCAATAATGATACAATTTAGTAAGCACTGCAAAATGATGATCAGATAATTATCAGATGATGCTACACAACAGAAACGTTACATAGTTATATTGAAAACAAAATGATTATTACACAGAAAGTGCTTTATGAAGAATATTGGCAGTGTCTGCGAGGACGTTCTTCTGTATTTCATAGGGGTTTGGGTTTCACGATATTCTACCTATATATCTGTTGATACAGGGTTTTTTCAAATTTCAAGGGCTCCTATTACAATAAGTATTCCTCTATTGAGTCGCCACATTTTTGTGATCCTAATTTCCAGGTCTTTATCCTAAGACAGTTTTTCAAACTCTTTTACAGATATGTTCTTGTCTGATTGGGTGATCATTTTTAACAATAGGCATCCCTCTCCCCTTCTCTCTCCTGAATTATTATACTAGGCGGTTGGATCTGATGATGCTACCCGTGTGTACTGGGAAATCCCATGATATTGCCCAAGCTGATGTTCCAGTTACTGGTTCCGGTGCTCATACCAATGAGCAGAGTGTGGTTGACCATAATGCTTACAAACCTTCATGTCCAAGTTCGTATTTATTGAGATCCAGAACTGGACATCCAGATATGATGTGGTTGATAGTTTCAGCAATGGTATCAAGGGACTTGAAGTTAGGATTAGCAACGTTTTTAATAACATGTGTTCAGTAATTCCTGGTATGAAGATTCTGTTTTAAATAAAGATGAAACCCTCTATTTTTGGCTTTTAACCCTAAACTTCGTTGCCACATTTGGATTTTAGTATTATCTACACCAGCATCATAGATTCAAAGTGGGTATTGGCCGTACCGGGTTTTTTGTCAGCATCTTCTTAACAGTGTTAATCCATGTCCCTTGGCTGAAAGTTTCTATATTTTTTTGCAACTATTTTGTTGGTTTTGATTTTAGTGCATATGTTATTGGCTGGGTTCTCAAGCAGACCTAAACCTGGCAAGTTATGTCAGTCCGCGCTTTGCATAGATA
>OY735242.1:36275576-36280576 GCA_963457665.1 Thysanoteuthis rhombus | reverse complement strand
CTAGTTTTCGCTTCGATTTTATTTTTAGATAATCAAAAACGCTAACAACTGAAGATAACATAAAACTCATAATTTTTTTAAAGACAATATAAATACATCTATCCAACGCTTTAAAACAATTCGTATTCGGATATCCCTAACTTCAAACAAGTGTAGCTTCTACAAAAGCAGCCTGTTTACTTTGTTGTTCCAGCTCTTCCTACAGCGTTTTGCTTCCTTCAACAACGCAGTTTTGAAAAAAACAAAAATGGCGTTTGATTGATTTTTATAAAAAAACATATTTCACAAAAGAAGTGCCTCCTGAAGATGCCATGTTGGCGAAACCGATTGGGAGAAAATTGAAAAGATTTTTTTTAAATTGCTTTTATATATACCAATTCTTTTTTCATTGTTTATTGATATACATCTTCATATCTGTAAATATATTTCTCAACAATAGGGAAGATTTTTTTCGACAATGTGTAATTTAATCCGAAATCTTCTAAATGATATATTTTTCATAATCAAAAAAAGATTTATCTTCGTTTATTCGTATATTTTTTTTTAAGATCGTTTCAACACAACAACGACGCTAGTTATGCAAAACGTATAATCGGGAATAATTTATAAACATTTACAATCTAGTCGTATTTCCAAGTAGTCAAATCATTAAGTTACATCGCTGTCTTCGTCACCCCTCTCTCTTTCTCTCTCTCTCTCTCTCTCTCTCTCTCTCTCTCTCCGTATGTAAATATGTATATATGTAAGCTTACTTTACAATAAGTGTTCTATAATATACACTTATTAAATTCAGACGTATGTTCTGCTCGTTTTCATCATCATCATCATCATCATCATCATCATCATCATCATCATCATCATCATTCTTTAACCGTCTGTCATTGACCTTCCCAAGGATCCGCCACATTTCTCCATCATTGGTGTCGCAGAGCCAATACTTTTTGAACTTGTCTAGCCCATCTCTCAATCATGTTTTTTGCCAGCCTCGGTTACGCAAGCAATCTCTGGGGATCCATATTGTGAGTCAGGATGTCCATCGGTTGTCTTTCATTCTTGCAACATGGCCTGTCCATTGCCATTTATTTTTTTTAATAGATTGTATGATGTCACAGACTTCCATTTTATCCCTAATATACTGTGCTGTCTTGTGATCTCTCCATGTGAGGTTGAGCATGATTCTCTCATGTGTACGTTGCATACTTCTCAGCTTGCGGGTCTGTCTTTTGGTTAGGTTCTATGTTTCAGCTCTATAAGTGACTACTGGGAGGATGCATCGGTTGTATACTCAGCTCTTTAGGATTATTGGGATTGTCTTCTTTTTTGAAAGTTGAGCTTGCTCAGCCGAGGGCTTGCCATCCCAAAGTGACTCTTCGCTTGATTTCCTCCTCTTTTGAGGGTCACATGGAGATTCGTTATTCTATGTAGATGAAGTGGTCAACTTTCCCCAGTTTTGCATCTTAGATTTTGACAGTTATGTCCTTATTCTCGACCACTTACACAATTAAACAAGAATTAACTAAAGAATAAACTTGTTTCTGCGGTCTTTAATCAAACATGTATTGATGGAGAACTGCTTCCCGGGTGCATATTGAACCTGGAAATTAGGGAACCACTCGAAAACCAACACAGAAACATCCTCAGAATAATGTCAACAGTAACTCTGCGAGAGAGAAGGAAAAATCAATATGGATCTGATACAGGACCAAGGCTAAGGATTTCGAACAAATAATCAATGAACTGAAATGGAGATGGACAGAGCATGTAGCATGAAAAATGAGCAATAGATGGAGCAAAAACTGATTGGGAAACACTGGACAGTAACCACAGTACGAAAATACAAAATGGAGAGAAAAGCCCGTAGAATACGGCGGAAGCCTCCACAATCACACTCGTCATTGTAAGAAATTGGACTGCCTTTTCCAGCAGGGGACAATAAGGATGTAACTACTCAATACTTTTGATTTGTTGGGAATCAAACTTTTCCTCCTGTTACAGTTCTGGTGACGTAAACACGTATTGTCTAAGAAAGTTTAAGCACACACACACACACACACACACACACACACATATATATATATATATATATATATATATATATATATATATATATATATATATATTATCGTTCCACAAGCACCATTGAAAACAAAGGTTTTTAATTAGGTTAAAAATCAAATTCTCGATTTGAACTCATCATTCTGTTAAGACCTTACAGGCTACATATATATATATATATATATATATATATATATATATATATATATATATATATATATGTGTGTGTGTGTGTGTGTGTGTGTGTGTGTGTGTGTGTGTGTTTAAATGAGACTGGGAAATTCGAATCAAGAATTAGATTTTTTAAAATTTATCCATCAAATGGTGCTCACTGCGTTTTGTAAACACATTTTTCACACACGCATGCACACACATACACACACACATATATATATATATGTGTGTGTGTGTGTGTATATATATATATATATATACACAGTATATGTGGTACAAATCTGGCTAGCAGTATAATGACGCGGCCCAAAGAGGGCAAAAACTTGAGCAAGTTTGTGTAGCGAATCCAGATTTTTAATATATATATATATATATATATATATATATATATATAGAAATTTTTTTTTTCGACCCATATGCTTGTACCAAATACTTGGTGATAAACTTTGACATTAAGATACACGCATCAATAAGATCTTTAAAACTTGTTTTCCCAGACTAGAAATCTTTATTTTCCCACGATTTCACTTACTTTTCTCTAAGACAAAGTTGACATTCGAATCTTATTAATAGTGTTTTGTATTAGAAACTGACAACTAATACTGTCACAAAAACTGTCCACATAGCTTTCTTTAGTTTGCATGTTGGTCTGGCTGCTATGTATTCATGCATCTATCATGTGCTCAGGCCAAATCAATTGAGCTAAATGACATTTTAGATATTTTAAACTCATCATTTCTTGGAAAAAGCTTTTTGCTACTTTTTGAAATAGATTTAATAGATTTTTTAATTTTAAATTCTAAACAGATTTTTTAATTTTAAATTTAAGTTTTTGCGTAATTCATGCAATTAGTTTGAGTCAGGTAGTATTCTCGCTTGTTTGTTTTGATTTTTTCATTTTCAATTAGGACTTTTATTGATCATGGCACAACAAAATTCGTGAGGAGTAACTTATTTATTGATCACATTTTTAAAAATTCTCATTGATAATCCCGTAACACAGCATGCTGACAAAAGACTTTGATATTTCTATTGAGTGATTAACCAGTTTTTCCATGATTCTTTTTGTCGTGATAAACTGAGAGAGATCGATATGTTTTTCAAAATCTAAATATTATCAATGCAAAAATACAAAATTCCAAAAAAATAAAAGAAAAAACTTTAAATAGGCAATCTTGCTTTGCCCGTTTGGTACGGCAGGAAAGCGTGATACAAACATACTTAACCAACCAGCTAAACCAACTTAAAAACTGAAGAAAAAATTATGTTGAGAGTTTGGTGACAGTTTTCGGTTTCTAATTTCATCTTTTACAAAGATATAAAGTGATGATTTTACCTGTATCTATCCATTTCAGTATATATATATATATATATATATATATATATATATATATATATATATATATGTGTGTGTGTGTGTGTGTGTATATATATGTATACATATACATATATGTATACATATATATATATGTATACATATATATATATACATATATATATGTATGCATACGTATATATGTATATATGCATACATATATATGTATACACACACACACACACACACATATATATATATATATATATATATATTATATATATATATGATGTGAACTGTAGAGAGTGAGACAGACTCGGGAGTGAGGTGTTTGGAGGGAAGGTTCTATTAATCCTTATAAGTAAATTGTCCATACATGTTTCGGGATTCTTCCCATCATCAGTGGTGTGTGCTGTGTGAGTGTGTATTAAATATTCCCATTTGGAACCAGAGTCCACTACCAGGAGCTATGCATTGTGGGTAAATTGTGTTGTCAGGGCTGCTGGAGGCCTCCTGCTGAGTGGGAGAATGTCCAGTAGGTATCAAGTCTTTGGTTAAGCAGCAGCAGTTGGTCTTGGGGAGGGCAGAGTGTATCAAGGTAGGGGGGAGTGATGTGGAGTTAGATATATATGTACATATGTATATATATATATATATATATATATATATATATATATATATATATATATATATATATATATGTATATAAATATATATATATATGTATATATGTATATATATATATAAATGTATATATGTATATATATATATGTATACACACACACACACACACACACATATATATATATATATATATATATATATATATATATATATATATATATAAGAATAGGTAGATAGATTCTGCAATAAGGGTTGAATGAATTTGTTTTCAAAGTGAAAAAACGAAAGCCAAAAATCTTAGGTATGTTTTTAAGGTATAATAATTTTTGATAAGCCTCAACCTGTTCCGTGTGTCTTCAGAAGGCGAATGTAATTATTCTTCTGGACTTAATTATCCACAATCCAGTAAATGGAGTTAAATTCAGGTCAGTTGTGCATTAATATTGATTTGAATCCGGATTCCATAGTTGCTTTAAAATTCCAGTTATTGTTGAGTATTTTGAGGGGGGAAGGGGGTGATGCTGGAACTCCATTTAAAGAGAGAGGTAAAGGGGGTGAAATATCAATGTATGTGATACTATGTGTGTGATTAGGGTATGTTAGTAGGTATATGTAGTAAGAGGTGATAGTATTAATGTGAATAAGAGTGTGTCTTGATAGCTGTAGTCAAGTTATGGTTTGTTTTGGTATCTTTCTTAGTATGCATATTAGGGCTAGAAGGCTTGAAGGGGTGTAGTAGGGAAAAAGGTTTGTCGGGGGTCCATGAGATGTTGGGGGGGGTCAACTATTGGATTTTAAAAAGAAAAGGTAAGAGGTTTATTTTTCGTTGAGG
>OY735242.1:36245576-36273076 GCA_963457665.1 Thysanoteuthis rhombus | reverse complement strand
AGACGTTACAATTCCATTGTCCGCCATATATATTACACTCAACAATAGTGACACGAACAACTAGTCATGTCTGTTGTTATACTTACAAATCCCTCATCGTTAAATACATTTGGGTGTAACCTACATAAGTAAGTCATGCTTTAAAAAAATGGAACTATATTACTAAATAACATCCATATACAACACATTACAATAAAACCCAATATAAAATAACACATACGCGTATTACGTAAGCTATACATGGGAATATTAGATGAAAAGGGATGATATTTGATCGACACTGCCGGGGTGCCATGTTAGTGTTACTGTTTAGTTTTTAAAATCCCCGGAATAGGTACATGGTGAACAACTGATGAAAATTGCATGAATTACATGGACAGATATTGGGAATTAGGTGACGGAAGTGATACAAACAACTTCCTGAAAAAGTGTTGGCTTTATTTTTAAGTGTTTGAAGCTGGAAAGTTTTCTAGACTATATCTATATTATCCCAAACGTCTGGATCCTTTAAAGAAAATTAAGATTTTTTATTTCAGATTCAAAATGGCTTTGAAACGACTGAAGGATCACATCTGTGCATTTATTGCATTAAAACTACAAACACATTCTGCCTATGGACCCAGACTTCTGGAATAACCTGTATACTGTATACAGAGTGGGAGAGAAATAACGCCAGACAGACAGAAAAAAGAAAGCCAATACATGCCTGGTATAAAAACAAATACTCTGCATACACACACACGCATATATATTGTGTTATATCATATTGGAAATCTATTTGAAATAATATTCCCTTGTCATATGATGAATGTATCATTTGGCCTAGACAACGTAAATTGTACAAACAATTGAAGAAAATAGGACTGCAATACTATTTAAGTTGTCTCGGCTACATTCACCGTATGATAACAGGAGATCATTTCAAATAGAGTTTCAATATGATGGAAAGTAATTTATAATCACTCTGCTAGATCATATATCTATTATCAATAAATAATAATAATAATAATAATAATAATAATAATATATATATATATATATATATATATATATATATATATATATATTGAGAGAGAGAGAGCAAAAGAAAAGAGAAAGGGAGAGAAGACTAGATAGACAAACAGAAAAAAGAAAGCTAGGTATGTATAAGAAATCATATGACAACGACACACACACACGCACTCACTTGATTGCTCATACACACGTATATACACATATATATACATATCAAGAGAGAAAGAATAATAATGCTAGACGGACAGAAAAAAAGCAATTTCTGATGTAGAAATAAATGTTACACACGTACACCCATTTACAAACACATACACATATACAGATATATTGTGGAAGAGAGAGAGAGACAGACACAGAGAGAGAGAGAGACAGAGAGACAGACAGACAGACGGGCAGAGAATGCTAGACACTCATACAGACAGAAAGACAGACATGAGAAAAAGGAATTCATGTAGATTTCTGATATAATAACGAATATTAAACTCACACACACACACACACACACACGCACACACACACATACATATATATATATATATATATATATATATATATATATATATATATGTATATATATTGACAGAAGAAGAGGGGGTAAAGAGAGAGAGAAAGACAATTATAGACAGACAGACAGGCAGACAGTAGAAAAAGGAAACAAAATGTACGTCTGACGTTTGTCGGCACTCTTTTTCCCGCGCCCACTTTGCCATTTTCCATTGTCTTTCTTTCGTGTCTTTTGTCTGTCTGTTTGTTGCCACCTTTGGTTTTCTATTCCCGCCTTTTACTCAGGTGTGCATCTTTGATTAGGTTGCAACATTTTTAGACGACCTTGGGAAAGTCCGGGAGAGAGGGAGAAGGTGAGGTGGTGAAGAGGAAGTACGTCAAGTCTCTCCCGGCAAGATATCTGCTCGTTTCCTAAATGAGGATGACGTTTATGCGCTCACGTACTCTGAGAGTATTATCTATCACGGGTATCCCAAATGTACACACACTCATACACACACTCACACACACACACACACACACACACACACACACACATATATATATATATATATATATATATATATATATATATATATATATATATATATTCAGAGACGTTGCATGTTCGGCAGAAAATAGGTTTTAGTTTTAGAAATTCCATAATTTCTTTTTAATGAAAACAGTCCTCCAATTCATCTCACAATGTCATATCATGTCAAGTAAGTTAATTTCTGATCGCTGATAGTGTAATATATATATATATATATATATATATATATATATATATATATATATATATATATATATGAACAATTCATATCCTACTGAATGTGATCTGTCGGATATAAATTCTTTATTTACTGATATTTCATACAGTCGTTATAAGAAACAAAATTGTCCTGAAGATTGTCAAATAATGAAGAGTGATATAAGTGCATTTTGGACTCTTACCTTGCTATGATAGCTCAGTCGATAAGAATAGAGCTTTTGTGTAAGACTGCACCCAATGTGAACACGGGTTCGATCCTTGCACAACGCACAGTCATATAAAAGATCTGGCAATCTTTGGATTGACACATTTTCTTGGATTTCTCGAAAAGTCATTCTAAATGGCTAAAAGTGGTAAGATTTGTCAAAACATCACTGAAATTCATTAATGCTCCAAAAAGTATAGATATACAACGTATTGATGATATATAAACGTTCAGAAATAGTGTTATCCTCGATCTAAAGATACTGTTCCTTTCCTATATATATATATATATATATATATATATATATATATACACTTCGACATACATATATATAGAGAGAGATACATAAGTACATTGATGTCTGCATAAAAAAAGTATTTTTAGGGTTAGTCTCTTGGTTAGGTTCCATGTTCCAGCTCTTTATGTGACTATCAGGAGAGGGACTTCCTCGTTCCTGAAGTTTGAGCTTACTCTGCCGAAGGCTTACCACCTCTGAGTGATTCTTCGCTTGGGCTGGTAATGTTGCAAGAATGGCAGACAACCGATGGACATCCTGACTAACAGCATGGATCCCCATGCGTAACTGAGACTGCTTGAGAGTATGATGGAGAGACAAGTTCTGAGAGTATTGGATCAGCGACGCCTATGATTGAGAGGTCTGGCGAATCCATGGGACTAGTCCAACGACTAAAGTCTGATGATGATGGCCATGATATTTTCTATGAATGCTTTAGAACCAGACTGAGATCGGAGAAATCAAATATATCTGTACATTTTCTTTTGATATCTTTCTACTCCTTGGTGCTTTATGGCTGGAGGTCAGAGTAAAAAGGATCGGAGACCCTGATACGATACAATGAGCAGTCAGGGGTGGAGTTAACCTAGGGATGGGACTCTATTGACACCGATACAATCGGGTAGGATCTGTACAAAGCAAAGTGAATTGAGAAAGATTTATGGTAAGAATGGGATCGGCACATGTTGAGAAAAAACGTACAGTATTGACAGGAACAGGAAAATTCTTGTTTTCTAGGAAAAATCAAACTGAAATGTCTTTTTGCGGTACAAAATTAACATACATAATTAAACTTTTTCGTAAAGACGGCTAGTTTAATCAAGTTATCTCCCTTGCTTTGCTTCTGATGGTTGTCTTTAGATGGGTGAAATTTGGAAAAATACGTCTTTCCCCCCACCGTCGACTATCAGGGGGGAGAGTAGAGCTGGACTCTCAAAAATTGATTAATGAGGGGGCCCCGATGGAGGTGGAGGGTCGACATTCTTCAATAAAATTTAGAAGTTTGCGGACCTAACAGTGTTTATCTATAGAGCTATCTATCCGTGTTTGTATCTGGAACTGTGAATTTTTTCATAGTTTTGAGAGTTATTAGCATTCAAGATTTCGACTGAGTGTAGAAGACGTATAAGTGTGGAGTTCAACACGATAATGCTTCTGCTACTCAATGGGAACAAGGTCTGAAAATGCTGGCCTAACTAAGAAAGGAAAGGACGGGAAACCATCAGTTGCTACCATTGGTATAGTACACTTTAAGAAGGCCGTACAATGGATCGGTCAAAATGTCATGTTAACAACAAAAAGGTTTTAACTCTTCCGGAAAACTCTTTAAATACAAATTCTTTATTCTGAATATCTAATGAAATAAATATACTCCTCTCTCTCTCAGAACCCTTTTTTCTCTTAATATAAGTAATAACCCCCCCCCCACACACACACACATTTGAACACGAGGGGTGCCCAAAATTGGATAAAAAGACAAATGCCCGGTTCGAATATAGAAACACACATAACCATTATTTCAACTTTTACAAAGCCCATCTCATCAAAAATATACATGACTCCTCGATGTACAGAAGTACCGAGGCAGTCTTCATGTCCCAATGCGACACGATCACACAAAGGTATGGACATTTCAAGATTGCGAACCCTCTAAATGCATTGATTTTGAAACAGAATCCCATAAATACAACAGATTGCAACATCATCATACAAGGAATTGGCTAGTGACGAACAGTCCATTCAAGAAATAGTATAAGCACACACATACCACTTCTTGAGGGAAAAAAGAAGTCTCACCCACCATCAACTAAAAAGATTAGAAACAACACACCCTACATTCACTCCAATTCATATATGTCAACACCATTAAATGCTAGACCCAACCTCTCTATTAAAAAAAAGCAACAAAAAACACGGCCAAACGAATTGACCATTTTCATCTCGACAACTCCTTTCATTACACTTTTTTACCTAATACAAGCCTTATAGACACAGATACAATTACCGTCTAACAGATTTTTTTTATTCAAGACCAAAATTGACTCTCACCTCCACAGATACAAACAACCCCTCTCCCACTTCTATCAAACAACGCACAACACAGGAATATCCCCATTTTTCTCAAACACGAAAAATAGCATTAAATTTTCTCTGTATCAGTGCGAGTTTCTCGGTAAAAAGATGGCTGGCAACCGTTGGAATGCATCGAAACATGTTCACGTGATGATAAATATTCTCACGATGTAACATCTACTTTTCTCTTGAATATTTTCTCTTCACCTCCCAACTGTCACTTTCATTAACATTCCGTTGGATTGCCTCACAAACTCACAACGAGCACACACACACACACACACACACACACGCACACACACACACACACACACACACGTAAATATAAATATATATATGCTCCTCTATTCAGGGTTGAAAATTCTTTAAGTGAAATAACTCATCCACTGTAAGCTTATGCAATGCTCTTCTACAGGAATTGAGCACTCTGGTGGATA
The DNA here is from genome assembly GCA_963457665.1 of Thysanoteuthis rhombus. Lineage (NCBI taxonomy): Eukaryota > Metazoa > Mollusca > Cephalopoda > Oegopsida > Thysanoteuthidae > Thysanoteuthis > Thysanoteuthis major. The sequence goes on along the minus strand of OY735242.1, from coordinate 36,267,797 downwards.
AGGGATTTCTGTGTAATTTAAATATAATGCTTAAAATCAACCTTACCGCCTGTTCAGTTCCGCAGCCGAGGGGTAGGATATCGGTCTATGGGTCTGAGGTGAAGGTTTCAATTCTGCTTCGCAGTACTGGATGGGATAATGGAAAATTTATAGCCACACTGATGAGATGTAATATATCGAAACAGCTGTCTGTGAATGACACAATTATATATATATATATATATATATATATATATATATAAGAATTACAAAGATATATACTTCGTGAATGTTAACATTCTGTTCTCGCAACCGGCTGTTTTTCTTTTTCTTATAACTATGAAAACAAAAAGTCCATTTACATTTGAATCATGTATTTTTCTATTATCCAATCAGGTTTAAGTGTTTTTTGAACCTAACGATTCAAATCAATGATTACTATGTATGTGATTAAACAGCAACAACGGATAAGATAGATCTGTTCTATTTCTTCTTCTCAAATATATCATGAACCATATACTTATATATAAGTGGATCTCTTTATCCAACAATTTTAGTGGAAATTGACAATTTCGAGGGACTATTGTCTGTTCAAATGTGATCTCTCTTGTTTATTCTGCCATTTCACAAGTGCAATCCGGAACGGAAAAGTATAATTGAAAAACAAGAGATTGTGTATTATATAGAAACCGAGTCCTCTGGTTGGTACGTTTAATAATCAAAGCGGATTTTAAGTGTATAAAGGAGTGCAGGGTTAGCCTATGTGTATGGTCAGCGGCGAGGTATCAGATGACGCCCTGGTTGTACGTCTGAACTGGGAAAGAGAAATCTAGATAATTGATGATTCAGTTTGAGCGTCAATTTTCTTGTGAAAATAGGGAGTGTTGATTGTTAGGATCCAAAGAAATCACATGCACACACACACTCACGCTCACACACACACACACATATATATATATATATATATATATATATATATATATATATATATATATATATGTGTGTGTGTGTGTGTGTGTGTGTGCGTTTGTGTGTGCGTGTGTATGTCAGCACGTGCTCTGAAACATTTTGGCGTCATTCATTGCAATCATTCCAGTCCATGTGTGTGGATGTGTACAAATCTTCCCATCCCTCTAAGCGACACTGAATTCCGTCTTCCTTGATAGCGAAAAGTGGTTGAAATCAGAAGTGGAAGAAATGCAAAAAAAATTTCATCTCCTCGGGAATGCATTTCGTAAGAAAAATTCTTGGATTCAAAATCCTCTTAAAAGGTTTTGGTGACCAGTCAGCGAGAGAATTGGAAACCGATGTTTTTGGTTCCAGTTCCTGCAGGTACATACGCACACACACACGTACAAACGAATGCATGCGCACGCATACACACATACATAAACGCAATCCTTAGAAACGTACACGTGTGCACGCGTAAACACAAGCGCGTGCGATCTCAAATACACTACCATGCAGACAATCCGAAAGAATACTGACACATACATGCACATATGCGTGCACACAGACAACCCAATGGAAAAAAAAATTGATGCACCGACGTACACTAAACACACAAATACTTCTATCACTCGCGTTTTGAAATTTCGCTGTACGCTACTTTTTCACTCTTATGAAAAAATGCAAAAAGCTTTAAGTGGTGTCTTTGGTGTTAGTGGATTCGAATCCTGCACGACGCTCATTTCTACAGACTGTTCGATTTGCTACTTGGTTAACACTGGTACATATATATATATATATATATATATATATATATATATATATATATATATATATATATATATATATATATATATATATATTTATATATATATATATATATATATATATCGGAATTTTTGAGATGAGGTATTATTATTTCTATTGATATTCGGACCATCCTCATCTTTGTTGTTTTTCATACAACGTGCAACGGCCGAAACGTTGTATGAAAAACAACAAAGATGAGGATGGTCCGAATATAAATAGAAATATATACATATATATATATATATATATATATATATATATATATATATACATACATAAACACACACACGCACACACACACACACACACGCACACATACACACACACACACACATATATATATATATATATATATATATATATATATATAGTAGGTTGTGGATTTGCTACACAAACAAGCTCATGGAGTTGAGTAAAATGTTATATGTATCGAGCACTCTATGAAATAAATCCAATACATTTCAGAAGTGGCTTTATATCATTGATATATTATTATATTATTCTATACTGCTAGCCTGATTTGTACCACATATACTGTGTTTATATATATATATATATATATATATATATATATATATATATATATATATATGTATATATATATATATATATATATATATATATATATATATATATATGTATATATATATATATATATATATATATATATATATATATATATATATATATATATATATACAAGGAGGCCGGCTAATTACATATTTCACTGATAGGTCTTCTCTCACGCCTAAGCAGAATACAAGCACACTTGACCGATCAGTACACAGACATATAAAACAACGATAAAATATAACACCAAACGAGATCAGATATGTCGAGGTGATGGAATTTATAACACCAATAAACGCTAAATGGCGTGGAGGTGACTTAAATATTTATGACCGCCAACCGCGTGATAACATCTTAATATGATAAATTTCCTTTAGATTCTGATATACTTCGTATTCCCACCCATTCTATTGAAGCCTATGATAATGAAATATATTGATCATTTTCACAAAAACTTTTCTGTGTACATTATCCAAACACTGAAACTAAACAACAGAAGCAGACCAATAATCTTTTTAAAATTCAATTTATTCTATTGATTTTGTGCATAAATCACTTCTTCCCTGATCTCCATAAGAAACATAAATACTAACAAACCCTCCACCAACCGAGGCCTTCATATAAACCACCCAGATACACACTAAAAATAAACGTTACCCCATAATAGCAAACCCATGAAAAATTATTAAGCTCGTGGACACATTCCTACCAACTAAATTAATATTGAACTCAATATAGATTACATAGAAAGTCACACATGATGACATCTATTTGATAATTGCAATAACAGCGACGACAATAATCGTGATGACAAAAAAAAATTAATAATAGCATAAATAATAATAGAAGTAATGATTGTGATAATGATGTCTATTATAATCTGAATAACGATAGTAAGAAGAATAAAAATTCATACAAAAATATGAAATCAATAGAATTAATTTTGATTTTGTATATTTGAAAAAAAAGACCCCGATTAGACCCCCTTCCTCTTCCTTCCTACCAGGATGAGCTGAAGATTATACCAAAGTCCAAATACATCCATTTCGTAGAAGAGACAATCTTGATATGAACAAAGAATGGCCAACACACACACACACACACACACACACACACACACACACACACACACACACACACACACACATACATGCAAGTGGAAACAAACAAAAAAGTGAGAAAGAGACCTAACTAGAAGAAAAACAAAACAAACACTGCGGTGGTGTATAAAAAAGCAAAATAAAAATTGAAAAAAAACAGTTTGACAATCGTCGTGGAGTGAAACTAATCGGTGAACTGTAAATCTCCCTTTCGCTTTCATTTTCGTTCTCTCTCTCTCTCTCTCTCTCTCTCTCTCTCTCTGTGAAAGACTATAAACTATATATATATATATATATATACATATGAGTGTGTGTGCGTGTGCGTGATTGTTTAAGAAAAGATATCAATGTCTCTCTTGATAATGTCATTGAAAAAGAGAAATAATTCTTGCGATCTGAGAAATAAAACTATGAACACTAAACCTTTTAACTAAAAATCCAGGTTATTAAATTTCAAATAATCTCCAGCCAGTGTGGCTTTCCTTTCCTTTTTCACTCATTTCTTATATTTATTGGACCCCTTTGGAATATTAGTACTGTTATATATATATATATATATATATATATATATATATATATATATATATATATATATATATATATTAATAATGAGTATAATGAGACAGCAATCCTTCATTCGAACAAACATTGTTTGAAATAACAGACACATTCTGTCTTTATAATTTTCAGGTAATTTTTCCTAGTTTGCTTACAAACCTTTCATTGATTTCATCAATGACGTAAATAAATGATTTCTTTGCAAACTATAAAAAATTGACCAAATATTGAATAAACAGAGTTTGTCTGATATTTAACAAACTATATATATATATATATATATATATATATATATATATATATATATATATATATATATATATATATATATATATTCTAAATAGCTTTACAGTTCTAAACGCCAAACATTGAAAAAAATTCAGAAGTTTTTTTGTCATTTATTGTTACTTATTTCCCAATATCTGTCCATGTGATTCATGTAATTTTCTTCAGTTTTCCCAGTTTTACGTAAACTGTGTTGCTTATAGTACAATGTATAAATTTTCTCTTGTTGGGATCTTCAATTGTTTACCATGCAGCGGTTTCGGGGATTTTAAAAACAAAACATTTACATTCACTTGGTACTCCACAGTATTGATCAAACACCACCTCTCTTTCTTACTATATGGCTTATGCCATATATGTAGTTTATCATTTTTATAGGATAATATGTGCCCTGTATATGGATACCATTTCATATAAAATATCATTTATAAAAAAAGCAAAACAAAAAAAAACAAGGGTTACTAACGTAGTTTATCCTAAGAGCGTATTTAACGATGAAGAATCAATTAGTATAACAACAGACGTGACATTTCTATTGAATGTTCACCCATGTGAATATCAAATCCGTCGTGTCGATTTGAATCTCAGAGTGCATGCAAACCAGCTTCTGATATCATCTTTAAGAATACTAATCACCCAAAAACTTCTTCGTGTTGATTCTCAACCTACTTATTCAACGGAAGTATTTGACAATTTTTTCTGCAAACCTAATTTCTGCAAAGTTAATTTTCTACGTCGTATACCATCAAGTTTCCATCAATTGTTTTTTTCTTTTTCACTTTTGATAGTTAAATTAAGTATCCTCAAATATATGGTTGAAACGAAACGAAATCACTTTCTAGCCGATATTAACTGATCAATAGGCGATTCCATCAATGTATTCAGATAATTAGTTACATTGTATTCCATGTTTGATCTCCCTCCCTGCTGAACTACCCGGCATTCAGACAAATGGACCAGAGTCAAATGTTTTCCCCTTTCCCTGGTTCTGGTCAAAACAATGATCTTTCACACTGACAACGACTCTTTTGGTTACCAAATTGCCCATAACATCAATACAAATTAATTTATTTCGATATATATTATTCATTCTCTTTTATACTCTTGTTAACATATTCTTCAATTTTCTTTATAATTTCACTTTGGTGAAGCTGATAAGTTTTAAAGGGATCAGGATGTTCAATCATGGCTTTATCAAATTGCTTTCTTCCTCTATTAATGGTTTATATAAAGCGTTGATAATATCTTGTATATATGTAAGGAATATAACGAGACAGTAATCTCTCAATTTAACATACATTGTTTGGAATAACAGACACACTCTGTTTTTTTTTTTGTTATTTCTTATTACTGCTTGATTTTTCTATTTTTTTTTACGTACAAACCTCTCATTGATTTTATCGATGGTATCAATAAAAGGTTTGTGTACAAACTAGAAAAAAAATTAACCAAAAAATTAAATAGACATGATATGCCTGATATTTTCACCAATGTATGTTTAAACGTATATATACGATTATATAAAGGATTTGAAATACAAACACGTTGATATTTCTGTCCTGTTTAGGCTCCTTATAGCAGATGATTCGATTTATTTTAGATCCCAATTTAGGACATTTGAGGGGATGGCGTCTATTTTTCTAAGGTGGAGAACCTTCCTCTTATTCTATTTGTATATCTATTTTCTTTCTCCTGTATAATTCCTTGTCACTGTTTTTATGTTTTCCTGTTCCACAAGGTGGCGATACTCGCCGGTAGTTATAGATTATGAATTAGCAGGAGATACTATAGGTACTTACTTTATCAGTATTTGGTTAAAACATCAGCTCCTTGTGACATGTTTCCTCTCTGAGAGTATTCTATTCTTACTTAGATCTGTTTCCCAGTGTTGGAGTTCACTTTTACATAACTTTAGTTGTTAGTTTAATTATTGTGGGTTTGGTATGTTTCTATATATCTAAGATAATCATAAAATCGATCACTTTGTGAAATAAACCAATCATACATCGGATATGGCATTGTTCTATATTGTACTCCTGATTTGTTTTGTATATATGTAGTGTGAGAGACGACGGAGTGAGGAAAGAATTGATCTAAATGTATATAGATTTGCTATGATAGATACGCAAATACAAGCAGACAGAATACACAAGTATAGACAATTCACATGACATTTGGGTAATTGTTTGGTTGAGGTTCGCAAAACTAGGAGATAATTATTATTGATGATTTACATGATTTTCTTGTACATCTTTCAAGTAATCATTTGTTTCGAAACCCTCAACTGAACAATCATTGAAATTCAAAATATTTCATCACTATCCGTGGAAATTGCTGAGTACTTACGACATGAATCTACAGAAATTACCGATAAGATTTATAGATATTAATGCTGGAATCTAGAATCGATTGGTATTGTAACAGTTAAGTGTACGAATGGAAAACAAGTTTTGGATATACAATGGAATACTCATTCGATAATATCGCCAGTTTCTATGACTTCCGCTGGCCCAAAAGCGTATACTGATTAGTAGAAGTGTCTGTTTAATCCTTATATGAAATTTGAGAGTAAGAAAATGGCATTAGATATTTGAAAGTTGTAGGAAAAAATATCTACAATCAGTGAAGTCTGGACGGGCTAAGCAAGCCAGAAGTGAGTGTTTAGAACTTCTCGAAGAAAACGAGGGAAACTGGAACAGATGGACAAGAAAAAGATGGTGAGAGGATGGCAATTTCAAGCATTGTATCGAGAGTATGACATTGAAACGCTCCAGCCTTGTCCCTCAAAGAGACGACCCATCAAGCTATCGAACACCGTCTCCATCGCCCCTAAGACACCTGATGGAACCAGATAGATAGATAGATAGATAGATAGATAGATATGAGCAAACTGAGATAGATGTACAAATAGATATGAATAGACTGAGATATGAATAGACTGAAATAGATTGATAGATAGATAGATAGATAGATAGATAGATAGATAGATATGAGCAAACTGAGATAGATGTACAAATAGATATGAATAGACTGAGATATGAATAGACTGAGATAGATAGATAGATAGATAGATAGATAGATAGATAGATAGATAGATAGATAGATAGATAGATATGAACAAACTGAGATAGATGTACAGATAGATATAAACAGACTGAGATAGATAGATAGATAGACCGACAGACAGACAGACAGACAGACAGACGGATAAATAGTAATATGATTAGGGGAAATCGCTTGGGTTTTTTTATATAAAAAGAAAAGGTTGAATTCGCTTTGATAACATGAAGTTTGGACGGTAAAAATGGTTGCTCTATATGATTGTTTTGATAAAATAAAATAAATTTTTCATCAAATCAAAACTACTCATCTATTTCTTTTTTGTGAAAAAAAGTAAAAAACTTCACCATCATCAAACGATTCTACTGATTCGGCATAACATCTATAATATTAATGTTTTTTAACGATTCTCTTTTTGATTAAAGAAAAATGGAGAAAAGCACAAAGAAATACCATTCTTCCCTTCTCGTTGTGTTACTACGTTTCTGCTTTGCAAAGTTTTCAATTTAATTCCAATAAGGAAGTAAGAAGAGGGAGGGAGTGATTTTTAGTTACTTTGGTATAAGGTAGAGAGAGAAAAGGGGGAGAAAAGACAGTTAGGTAGTTTACTTATAGGTAAAATAATTGATCACATTTTAGCTTTGTCATCCATTATTCATTCCGAAATCGTGTTTTAAACACAAAAATGTAAACAGGTGTGGTCTCCTCAGCTGAAGCATGACTAGAGCACAATCGAACATGTACAAAGGAGAGCCGCTAATTTAGTTGCCGGACTGAACGACCTCCCCATACGCCAGCAGACTGCAACAGCTTGACTTACCAACTCGCACACAGACGCAGAAGGACCGATATGATTACTACCTACCGCATGCTGGATTTCTCAAATAGTACATATGTAACAGGTCACAGATACAAACTCCAATTGCAAATTGAAACTGGTGTGAGGAAACAGTTCTTCACTGCAAGAGTGACAGAAGACGGGAACTGTCTGAGTGAAGCCACAGCCACTTCAGAGAGTACAAACATTTTCAGATTAGCTTGGAGAAGGGATGGTCAACAAAAGACAAACATTGTTACACCTTCTCCTACTGAACAGTGTAAGCCACGCTCATCATAAAGAGATTAAGAGCTGGGAAACATCTGGTTGATTGTCAAGTCGGTTTAATTACTGCCTGGTATCTGCTGGCAGATATAAGGTCCGTAATGTACGCACAAAAGCGCCATGAATCGATACTGAAGTCATGATCAGACCACAAAAAACTCACATTTATTCGTGTCAGAATTTAGAAAAAAAATAATCTAACGATATCTGGAACAGCCTCTAATTTAGAATGATATTTACACCTCAAGAACGTATATGAATGCTTTACAGCTTTCGGATAAACATTAAAAAACTTTTTGAATTCATTTTTTATCTAACTTCAGTCATCCATTTCCGAATATCATTCAATGCAATTTGTGTAATTTTCGAAAGTGTTTTTCCGTTTCCCTATACTTTATTATTAGTGGACAATGTATAAATTGTCTTTTGTTTTATATATATATATATATATATATATATATATATATATATATATATATATATATATATATATATATATATATATATATATATAATAATGTGTACTTTAGAGAGTGAGACAGACTCGGGAGTGAAGTGTTTGGTTGTAAGGTTTATCAATCCTTATATGTCAATAATCCATACATGTTTCGGGATTTTTCCCATCATCAGTGGCGTGTGCTGTGTGAGTGTGTATTATATATATATATATATATATATATATATATATATATATATATATATATGTGTGTGTGTGTGTGTGTGTGTGTGTGTGTGTGTGTGTGTGTGTGTAAGCAACTGACGATCTCAACAAGAAGAAATCACACATCGTTTCATAATATCCAATTCTATATGAAGCATGGAACCACTTGAAAAGTTCGCATCAATTGCATTAAGAGAAATTTTGGAATAATCGACAGAAATGATATGCATTGTTGAAAATTTTTTATATCTTTATTGTTTGAAGCTGAAAGACTTTCCCGGCCACTGATGTGAATAGATAAAACTGTAAGAGAAAGGAAAATATCAACTTAGATGAGGAGGGAGACTTGAGTGTAGAATATCATAAAAGTGATCAAACAACAAAATGGAGATGAGCGGAACTTTTGGTAAGTAGGAATGACCAAAGATGAAGCAAAAGGCAAACAGATAAGTGCCCATGGGGCAGTAATCGCAACGGGAAAATACCAGACGCCAGATGGATGAAAGAAAAAGGTTTGTCGGTAAGACAGGGTAGATGTCAGTGCTATCACGGTCAACAAGGAACGACCTGCATCCGGCAGTGGAATCATCATCATCATCATCATCATCATCATTATCATCATCATTAAGTGGTCGTGTTCGATCGGATTCCGTTGACTCTAACACCCATCGCGGTCCTGTATTGATAGGTCGGGAGGGTCACATGCTGTATCTGTTCATAGTTGGTTGATATATGTTCTAGATCGGCGACCATCACTTTTACGTAGACATAGTGGCTGCTGCTGCTGCTGCTGATGATGATGATGTCTACGTACGAAGGTATATCAATATGATAAAGGTATGATCAAAAAAATGTATTCATTTTCTCAATCATCACCGAAGGTTGTTGACGAGCTGAACTGTCTTGTCTAAATCAAGTGACTGAATACGTTTCCAAAGAGAGAAAAGTTTCTTTTTAAATGTAGGGGGGGGCGTAAATACCAGCTTGGAGCGTTCCTGAATCAAAAGCTGGGCAGGGATGAACGGAAGGTATTCAAGATGTCAGTGACGGACGATATAGAAGTATGAACGAGGGGTGGATTTGCTTTGCTGGGTAGGTGGCCGACAGAGTGGATATATCCTTCATAGATAAGTGCTTGGTTACAGGGAGGTCGATGAGGGTAATCGTTTTGGTTCAAAAAGATTGAAGGAGAAAAAACAAGAATAAATACATACATATATATGTGTGTGTGTGTGTGTGTGTGTAGGCACGACAGAGTGGAAGAAGAAGAAGAAGAAGAAGAAGAAGAAGAAGAAGAAGAAGAAGAAGAAGAAGAAGATGAAGAAATTCAGACGAAAGGTTCGAAGAAAAGAAACAGGAGAACAGAGAGAAAGGTGGTGAGAAGAAAAAGTAAAAAGATCGAAGAAAGAAAGAAAGAAAGAAAGAAAGAAAGAAAGAAAGACAGAAAGAAAGAAAGAAAGAAAGAAAGAAAGAAGGGAAGGAAGAAAGAAAAGAATGGGGCAAAAAGAGAAAATGGCAAAGTGGAGATAAAAGACAAAGAATTGGAAAAGAAAAAAGGATGAGAAAGAGGCTGAGAACAAAATAAATCAGGAAGCCCAGACGATAAAAAAAGAAAGGAGAGAGTTAGATGGAGAGAGAGTGGAGATAAAAAAAAGGTAAAAAAGAAGGAATCAGAATCAAACGAAGAAAGAACATAGAAAGACACCAAAAAGAAAAAAAAACAACAGCAATTTTTTGAAATGCTGGGAGTAACGCAAATCCCTGCCCTAAAAGAGAAATTGTTGAGTTTGGAGTGGAAGTAAACATACACTTCAATCATTTTATCCAGCTTAAAAAACGGACGGACGTGCCTCTCTGATTGTGCACAATTGCGCGCATGCTCAGAAGCAACATCCGGTATTTACAGCAATATTGAAAGAAAAAAAATGAGAAACGTACGGAAAAATTTGGTCATTTTATACAAAAATGTTCATATTTATTTAGCTTCCATTTCAAGAAATAGCTTCTTTTACACACACACACACACACACACACATATATATATATATATATATATATATATATATATATATATATATATATTAGAAACCGTCAACAAAGACTATCAGTATGGGTTTCTTCAGTTTTCAAGTTGGTTCAGCTGGCCACGTATGTTTGCATGTATGAAAGATCAGTAAATGGACAATTTCTATCCAACAGAATATAATGATTATAAAGACAATTCAATTGATCAGCACTGATTTTACTCGGTAGCAAACGAGCGGTCTCATATCGTGGGAATGAAAAAAGAGACGACGATCTCTCCTTTTGTTTATTTACATGATCTAAGGCCGCTTATTTGCTATCTTGTAAAATCGCTGCAGAGCAAAAATAAGCCCAGACTAAAATGTCTTTCAGATTATTACCGTATGTATACATGTGGCACGCGTACAGATAGCACCGATGGAGCAAGAGGGCTGAAAATTTTAGCATTCACTCCTTACTATGTTTAGAAAGAACTTTTCCCCTTTTATACCCACCATTTGTATTCGGAGGGGGGGGGCAGTTTGCATTGTAAGCTCACACTAAATCAATTATTTAGGTTTTTTTTTTTTTTGTAAATTGATAATTTTTTAGTGATCACCGTCCAACAAAAAGCAAGAGAAGCAATTAATTTACTCATCAGCTCTTTTCCCCCGTTTTTAATTGACAACCCTTAACACGGCATACTGCCAAAGGACATTGGACATGTAACGGTCTGTATTGAGTGATTAACCAGACTCATATATGTGTATACTTTCTCTCATCCTTTTATGGCCGATTGGGACGTCTTCGCTTTTCACAAAATTTTCGATTATATTCTGAGATTCCATATTTTCCAGGTTCTTTTCCAAAAAAAATGATTTCATACTTTTCAAAGCTTATCGGTCTTCTTTGTTGTATATCTGATCAATGATTTCCGATAAATTCTTCACCCTGATCTCCTCTCCCAAGCGGACTCGTATAGATCTATGTATTTACGTCGCATAAAAAGGCATATATTCGTCTCGATAGACAATAGATATTTGCGAATGGTGCGCTTTTCACGCTAATTTTAGTGCTTTTCTTGCTTAGGCGCGAAAATTCAACAGTTATCGCTATTTTCAGCCTATTTCTAGCGCTATTTCAGTAATGTTAGCCAATTTTTGCCATTTTCTGATATTTTTTTTTTGATTTTACAGATTTCTTGCTACCAAAATGGCCGTCAAGAGGCTAACAGTGTTCTAATTTTTTTTAGCCCGTTTCGGGTTTTTAAAAGCTTTTCGGCGGTGGAGTTGGCAACACTGACATAAGAATAACAGTGAAGTGACCTCTCCTGTGGGGGAGGGGAAGCCCAGGTAAAGTGTATGGCGATCCTGGGATGCTCAGTCGACGGAAGCCCCATCTCAGCCCCCTCTCAGCCTCGCTGATATAGTCCAAAGAAGAGTAGAGCGCATGTCGTTTGCCATCAGCTCGGCTGAATGAACTGCCGAAGGAGTTCCATGTGGGTATCCAACCGCTTTAAAGGGTTTACGACTCGGGATCAGAATTTCACTTCTCCTAGACAAGTTGCCTTCCCAAACCTAAAGATTGATTCATACCTTTCCTGAGGGCATTAATTCGAAAATAACATAAACCACTGCTCAGACTCAGCTAACCGAATCCAGTTTTTAAAAGTAAGTCGACAGAGCTAAGAACGGCAGCCATTTCATGTTGAGACCAGATTTGTATCGGTTAATAGCATTCGTAAGGAATTAAGTGATCTGACGAGAGAGTGGTTTAAGAGAGAGATAGACCGCGTTCCTAACAAAGAAAGACAGCTGTTGTCTGCATAAGAAAGGTGATGATAAAGGTAAAAAAAAAAAGACTTTTTACGTAACACTACGTCGTATAATTCCTTTTTCAAAAATCAATCATCATCGGATTTTTTCCTTTGCCGATGTATTATATTGCATTTAAGACGATATTTTTTCGTTTCATTCTCGATTCAACGATTATTCAGTTTTGCTTCTGACATTTTAATGGAGATAAACTTGAAAAATCAATTGGTAACATAGCTTTTGATATTATCAATATTTTTTATTACAGAAGCAAATGTTGACAAATGTAATCCAACGCTGTCAAAAATTGTATAAACAACGTCGCAGAGTCTGTTTTGTTTCTTGATATTCTTTGGGTAAATTGCTTGATTTTTTTTATTTAGTTTTCTGATCAATGGCTGTGGATGCTCTTGATCATATTCCTTTCCCTAATCTGTTCTTACGAGTGAATTCGTACAGATCTACATAATTACGTACACTTGAATGTGCCAATGAACATTTACAATAATATCCTCAGTTAGCGCTCGAGATACATCCCTAGAAATACAGCACTAAACGAAGCAGGGCTGTACAGGGTTATCATAACAAAGAATAAGAAGTTTGAGTTTTCAGTACTTGGAGTTGAAGGCCATTTTTCACTCATGATTAGTAAAAAGTCCTGTGAACTTGAGGATAGACCGCAAATTTCACCAGAACTTTAGTTGTATGAGGGATTATGTATGAATGTGGATCATAGTTTTTTAGAAGATATCATACGATTATCATCATAAGGTACAGACGGTTGCAACAAGGCTCTCTCGGCATACGCAACATTTTTGAGAAAAGTGTGTTTTTGTGAAAGGGTAGTAAGTTTTTTAACCGGCCGTATCTTTGTCATACTGTCGTGGCCGTTTGCATGAATTAATCAACACTTGAACTTAATGACATATTTAGCATGTGTCAAAGTCTGTGTATCTAGCGTGCACATGATGTTCTGTCATGGCTTGTAGGGTTTGAGACAGGTGCAACAAAAATCAGTAAGTTTTAAAATATTAATTAGCTGTATTATTTTAGGATGCCTGTTTCCAAAAAATCATTTTTTTTAAGTTTTAAAAAGCCATTCACGAAACCCAAAGTCGTACTTTACATTCACTGGACAGTGATAAAATCAGTTCTCAAACCAGTTGAAGTTCTGTAACTACATCTTTAATAAACGTTTATTGCATTTCAAATTGTTCCATTCTTCCTAACATTGAAATATGGGGAGATTCAATAGCGTCTGTAGCATCTTCTCATCGACTTGAGGGGGGGCCTAAATTATATGCATAAACAAACAAAACTCAATAACAGTTATCTAATTAAAAAAAATGATATAACAATATTATAAAACAATATATATTTTCAGAATACTATGTTCACTGAGACAAAAAGCAAAAGTTAATCGGTGAAATTTAACGTATTTCAACATGTTCTGGCCGTCCTTAATTAGTGTTGCAACCGTTCCCAGGACTGGAGTCAGTTGCAACGTCTGTCTTATTTCATTCAAATGAATATCGTCAACGCTCAGTCATATGTAATAAAAGTATGGGTAAGTAGAAGACAGTTCTAGGTTTGATATATGATATATGATTGGTCTAATCAAAATAGTCTCTGCGTAACTGAGAGAAATGCAAAAACTGGTGTCTACCTTTCGTATTTCTCTGTGAAAATATCGTACCGGCAATAATTCTAAATATCAACAAGAATATATTCATGCTGTGTGGTTCATTTGATAGCTACTTTTCGAAGCTGGTGAAATACCACAAGGGGCCAATATATATCACTATATAATAAATTTGAATTATTGTACATATGTATGTATTTATTTTTATATCAGCTAAAGTGTACAGTAAAATGCTATTTCGGGGACTTTTTATAAGACTGTCTTCTAACATTATTCATTTCAGTAATTTAACATTCCAAGATTTATTAAGAAAAAATGTTTTGAATTAGAGCCATAATGATTCAGCACTAAACAGGTTAGTGCAGTACATGTATCGTTGTAGCTGATGGTCTCTCTCCATATTCACCAACCAAGGACTGAGGCAACGCAAGGAAGATCAAAGTAGTGTCATCATTGATTGGTCCGGGAAGCAGAATCGCTAAATATTGTTTGATATTTGGTTGATGAAGCTAGTGTTCACTTGGCTGTTAAAAGTTGACAGAAAAGAGAATTGGTAAGTGAGACGCGTTCACTTTAGAAAACCACTCTCCCATGAGTGCTGTCAACTTTATGAGGGGCATATATATATATATATATATATATATATATATATATATATATATATATATATATATATATATATATATATATTGTGGATTCGCTACAAAAACTAGCTCATGTTTCTGCTCTCTTCGGGCCTCATCATTCGCCTGGCCCTAAGAGGGAAGACATATGAGCTAGTTTGTGTAGCGAATCTACTATCTACTATTTATTTCCAGCTCTACTCTAAAACAACTTAACTCCATAAGTAAATATTGTATGTATCGAACACTCAATGAAATAAATCCATTGCATTTCAGAAGTGGCTTTATATTATTGATATATTATTATATTATTTTATACTGCTAGCCTGATCCGTACCACATATACTGTGTGTGTGTGTATATATATATATAAATATAT
This sequence comes from Thysanoteuthis rhombus, assembly GCA_963457665.1. Classification (NCBI taxonomy): domain Eukaryota; kingdom Metazoa; phylum Mollusca; class Cephalopoda; order Oegopsida; family Thysanoteuthidae; genus Thysanoteuthis; species Thysanoteuthis major. The sequence continues at coordinate 36,252,262 of OY735242.1, read as the reverse complement.
ATATATATATATATATATATATATATATATATATATATATATATATATATATATATATATATATATATATATATATATATATATATATATATATACCTGTAAAATGAATCCCTTAATAGCAAGAATCGATTTGGGATCAACTTAAAAACTATGAAACGTACGTTGGCAATCTTGGTTGAGTGTCCAGATAAATCGATCAGTTCAAATGTTTGATTTTTTCTATATCTTTACCGATCAATTTAATCATAAAAATCACCAGTTAAATCTAATGACACAGCAGGTTTGGTCAATAACTCAATAGGAGCTGCCACCTGATTAACGTCTTTTCGCTGTTACAGATGATCAATTTTTAGAAATTGGGAAATTATTTTAAAATTGGGAAATTATTTTAAAATCTATCTTTCCGATATAAATCTGATAAAGTAAAAAAAGATCAATTTTTAAATGATTATAGGAAACTGTCAATGAAAACTGTCAATATCAACATCGTTTCTTCACTTTTTGAAGGGGTCTAGCTCCTGTCCAATCTTCTGTTTATCTATTTGTCATGTGTACAGGCCGCACCAATGGAGCTAGAGGGAAAATGATTCAAACATCTTGTCACTATTACGTCGGAAAAAAAACAAAAAAAAAAAACGTTGCGATTCTTTTTACTACCCTACCCCAATGTTCAAGGGGGGGCTCAATTTACAATGTCAGTTATTGCTAAATTGGCCAATTAGTATGTGTGCGTCAACGTTCACACTTCTTTTTTTAATTCCAATTTCATCTAAAATTAACTCCCCACCCCAAACAAAAATCAATAGAAGTAACTAATTCATTAATCATTCTGTTTTCTAATTTTTTAATTGATCATCCCCAACAAGTGATTCTAGCTAAGTATATTGGTTGCATGTCTGTTTCTATTAAGCGACTAACCAAACCAGTCTTTTCAGATTGATCTTATTATAAAACTTATCTTATTTTGCAACTGATCCCTCAAGCTTGTCTTATCCGTGTGAATTGAATAAATTAATTACAAAAATCGATTATTGGACAATTATTTCAATCCAATACAGTTCAGAAAAATCAATCTGACACGGTGACACCATAATTCAAAATAGCACATTCAGTAAGTCGTTCTTAGATTCTATCTGGTGCAGGCGACCTAATGGTTCGCAACACAGATGATAAAAATAGGCGAACTGAGTTCAAACTCCGACTGAGATAGTTTAACAAGCCTGGCTGCTGATGGGCCAAACTTGTCTATTCCGACTGAAGAGGAAAAACTGTAATTTACGTATTGTATACTTGACAAAAAGAAATATATTTTTGTATGAATGTATTTATTTATTCGAATGAAATAAGCCCGTGCGTATCCGTATAGTAAATGTTCGTTGATATCTAAGGCTCTGTCAATTTAACTCAGTTTGTGGGTCAGCTTCCTGGCAATTAGTTGATCGCTAGCTCAAATCACAGTAGGGGAATATGAATCCTTAAAATCTTTTTACTGCCTTCATTCTTCTTGTTCTTGCTGTTTTTTACGGTTGCAAAACAATATCAGCTCAAGACTTTGTATATGATTTCAACGATGATGCTCTTGCAAGAGGAATAAACTCTTCCTCTCTGCTATGAGCAGTTTGGAAAATTACGAATTTAGAGTGAGAAAGTTCAACCACCTTCTCAGCGGCAAAGGACTGAGTCGGGGAAGTGTTCCCGGGAAATACGGTTGAATTGGGCCCTGGACACAACCATCAAAATCAAAGATGCAGAGCTGAAGAAATTGGACCACTACATCTATCTAGGACAACGGATCTTCTCGAAATCCATAAAAAGAGAGGAAACCGGGCGGAGTATCACTAGGTTGGCATGCTTTTGGTAATGCAAACTCAATCTTCAAGAACAAGGAAATCCTAAAACATTAATCCTAAAAGAAGGTTATGAAAGAAGGTGCACAAGAGAGAATCACGCTCAGTATCACTTAGAGAGATTACAAGACAGAGAAAAACTGGAATCAGAGATATAGATTCAATTAACAAACTCAAATGGTAATGGGCTGGTCATATTGCAAGAATATCAGACAACCACTGGAAATCATGACTCGCAATGTGGATCCCCAGAGATCATACGCGAAACTGTGGCCAACAAAGATAAGATGGCGTGATTCACTAGACGAGTTCAGAAAGTATTGTCTCCGAGTCGCCCATGATAGAGAGTTGTGGCTACACTTGGGGAAGGTCGATGTTCAACGAAGGACGCTAAAAGACGGCCAATGATGATGCTTCGCCAGGCCTTGGCAAGCAGGAAGTGGATTACAACAACTTCCTCAACTTGAAGGAACCTGTGGGCTGAATTAAATAACACCCCGGGTATAGGTGGAAAATATCAAAAGAGAGAGGATTCCGTCCAATCCCTTCATCAGAGAATAATCTTTGGAAAGATACAGAAAGAAAAATTATTTGAAACGGAAATACTTTGAACTAAGATAAAACAGACCAGTTAGTCACTCAATAGAAACCATTGCATAACAAACAACCCTTGGTAGCATGCCGTTTTAAGGATGATCAATTCAAAAATTGTAAGAAGGTGTGATCAATGAGTACGTAACTTCTCTCACGCTTTGTGGGTCGTAATCACTTAAACGTTGAATTTTAGAAAAACAAGTATGCTGCCTAGCACAAACCAAATATTCTGTTGAACAATTAAGCTCCCCTACCCGCCATTGAAGGAATTTGGAAAAACAAATGAATTTTCAGATGCAGCCTGTATTCATCATACCTAGTCAGAAAGCTGGACCAACTTGAAAACTAAAGAAACCTATCTTGATAGTTCTGGTGACAGTACTGGTTGACAGTTACTGAAACTATATCTACGGACGCTCAACTCAGAATGAAGCCTCGTGTCCGACTTACAACGTTGGTATGAAATGCTTGTCGTAAAAGTAACTAGTTAGATGTATATTTTATGAAATACTATTCAATGTTGTCTGCAAAGTAAGTTGGGATCGTTGCAGAAGCTTCATCCAAAGGAGCAGGAGATAACAAAAGTACAAATGACCTTTCCATTGGTATAAGTCATAAGGTGCATTTGAGCAGAGAACCTGACGAAGCGATTAACGGTATATATATATATATATATATATATATATATATATATATATATATGTATATATATATATATATATATATATATATATATATATATATATAATGGGATGATGGATTCACTACACAAACGCATCTATGATTCTGCCCTTTTTGAGCTTCTTCAGGTGAATGCTTCGATTTATTTTGAATTCCTATTCAGGACGTTGTTGGGGGCGTGTCTTTTTCCCTGATGGAAAACCTCCCTCTTATTCTATTTATAAACAGGACAGAAACATGAACGTGTTTGCATAGCAGATCCATTATTTCATTATAATTAAAACTCTCCTGTAACTCTATGCTCAATGCATCAAGCACTTAATGGAATAACCCATCTCACATCGGATATTGAATTACTGATTTGTTCTCTGGTATATATACATGTATTGCAAAATATAATATAAGATATGTATTGAATATAATGCATTCTTTTTGTTGCGGTGTGTGAAAGGGAATTGTGTATCTGATAGTCTAGTGAGAAAAGGCAATCTGGAAACCAAGTATAAATATGAATACATATTCATAAATCATTTCCCTTGGGAATGGCTTTATCAGACCAAAAATGGCTAAAATGAGGCACAGAATCCAGAGAAACTGAGTCCAAGAAAAGGAGATTCTTCTCTATGTGGTAGTATTAGGAGGTCAAGCTGCGTCAAGGTGAAGGTGATGGAACACTGTTGAGTTTGTGTATGTGTGAGTAAGTATGCATGTGTCTCTGTTGGAGGAGGCTACATTATCTTTACCTTCTTAGTGAAAAACTCTAAACATATAGAATCACTCACTACAAACCAATTGATTCTCTTGCTTCCAATAGAGACACATGCACACTCAGTTTCTACGTTGTCTTTTTCCACCAAATATTTATATATGTATATATATGTGTGTGTGTGAGTGTGTGTGTGTGTGTGTGTGTGTAAGAGAAACCTAAGATCATTGATTTTCCTAATGACGAATTACTTTTCAACAAAGAGAAACTACGAATTAGTAGCTGAATACAGACAGAAAAAAAATTGTCTCATCGAAATATGCAGACATTGTTACTCCAGACAATAACTTAAATGACCAAAACAGCCACACTGCATATCAGTCGAAGTAATTTCTTACTCACGTGCGTATTACATTTCATAAGTATATCATTATTTATATTTATCAGCCTATTATTTTGAACAAAGTGAGATAGATAGATAGATAGATAGATAGATAGATAGATAGATAGATAGATAGATAGATAGATAGATAGATAGATTGATAGATTGATAGATTGATTGACAGATTATGAGTATTTTTACGATATGACTTATTTTTATATCCGGTGGTGTCTCAAAAAATACATACGTGTATGAGAATGGGCCTCAAAAAAGCCAGCCAGACAGGTAAATAGATAGATGGATAGATTTGAACAGAGTGAGATAGATAGATAGATTGATAGATAGATAGATAGATAGATAGATGGATAGATAGAAAGAAAGAAAGAAAGAAAGATTATCTTTACGAATTGATATATCTATATATACGTTTACGCCTCAGTACAAAAGGTCAATTAATCCAATACATAAATCGAAAAGATATATATTTTAGGTCGACATCAAACGTATTCCGTGTTTCTAAAGGCAATATTACTTAACCTTTTCCTTTCCAGATCGGAGAATGGATTTTCCACTTTAATTAAAATAGTTTTGTTTCGCAGGATCGACGCTAAGGGGTGCCGGCACATCTGGGCGAGAAGAACGGTTTGCAAAATGGAGGTGGCAGAACAAGGGTGTCATGGGAAAGAGGTTGTTTGGAAAAGACATCTTTGCTTATTTGATAAGATTGTTGTTTACTAAGTAATAGAGGGGGGGGGGGCGAATGGATCAATGGTTAGAAACTAGGATGTTAGAAAGGGAGGATTCCATTGTTACGACCTCTGTGCGTGATACATCCACATGCAAATCAGCAGCAGCAGCCTTTCAGCGTCCTCTCTATCATGGGCGTCGAGGAGCCAATACTTTCTGAACTTGTTTAGTCTTCACGCCATTTTATATTTTGCCTATCACGATTTCTGCATAAGATCTCTGGGGATCCACGTTGTGAGTCCTAATGTCCATCGATTGTCTAACATTATTGCGACATGACCAGCCCATCGCCATTTGAGTTTTCTAATGGATCCTACGATATCCATGACTCGTATTTTTTTCTCAAATATACTTCGCTGTTTTGTGGTCTTTTAATGTGATGTTTAGCATGATTCTGTCATGTGCAGGTTGCATTGTTCCCAGTTTGAGGGTTAGTCTCTTGGTTGGGTTCCATGTCTCAGCTCCATAGGAGACTATCAGATGATGCATTGATTGCAGACCCTTTTTTGTATCTAATGGGATTTCCTTGTTCTTGAAGCTTGAGCTTGCTCCACTGGAAGCTTGCCATCGTAGAGTGATTTGCTGTTCGATTTCTTCCTCTTTTGAGGTTTTCAGAGATTCATTGTCCCGAGAAGATGTAGTGGTCTACTTTTTTCTGCGTTTTTGAATTTGGTTAATGCTCCTCTTTCTTTTGCTCCTTCCGATAGAGGAAGGTGCAATTCGATTGCCAACAATATCTACCCCAATCATGGAGTCTAAAGTGTACTTAGTTAGTAGTTGTGTACACAGGGAAATATTTCTCACGTTCGCTACTATCCTCAAAATAGGGGAGGGCACAACTCCATTCCGACTTTTTAGGTGGGATATTTGTCGCTCATATCACTAATCAAACCCGGAGCATTCTGCGTGTGGGGCAGACTTGCTAATCATTACACCTTCTAAAATAAAATCTTACCTACATGCATAGCCAGCCAGACCAACTTGAAAAATTGAAAGAAACTTGTATTGATAGTTTTGATGACAGTGTAATGGAAGGGAAAAATGAATGAAAGAAAAGCGGAAGAAAGTAAAGATCAAAGAAAGAAAGAAAGAAAATGGGAAAGAGGCGGTAGAAAATGAAGAAGAGGAAGGAAGTAAGAGAGAAGGAATTCGGTAAGAATTAAGGAAGAAATAGTTTTAAATCTTTTTCTTTTTTTCTTCTACTTTATTCATCTACACATTAATGTAATATATTTGATCCAAATCTGATTTTCACATTTTCTTCGAATCAAAGTTATCGTTTAGATACAAACTAAATGTGTTCATAAAATGTCTTTTGAGTTTATAAAAGAAATTCATGCCATATGTTGATCATCTATCTTTTATGATATAATCTATGTATCCTTGACCGGAGGTGGAGGTAAGTATATATATTTAGGGGTATAAGAAGGCATGAATACAGTAAGGAATTTTTGTAATAGGAGAAGGAAAGCCGAAGTGAATCTTGCAAAGATTTATTGCTCTACCAAAAAGTGACAATATGAAATATTACCAGCCAGTTATATTCGCACATATTCACACACACACACACACACACACACACACACACACATATATATATATATGATATATATATATATATGATATATATATATATATATGATATATGTATATATATATATATATATATATATATATATATATATATATATATATATATATATATATATAAGTTCACCCGTGACGTGAA
>OY735242.1:36230576-36243076 GCA_963457665.1 Thysanoteuthis rhombus | reverse complement strand
AAGACTGTCGATACAGTTTTTGTTTTTTTTTATTTTTTTATTCGGTCTAGCTGCCTGGCGCACAGGTTGAAGCAATTTTTTCATGAACAGATTGCCGAATACTGAGATCGTTCTATGTAAATATATGGCCTAAAAAACTTTTCAGAATTAAACACCTAATGTAGAAAAAGACTTTTTTCAAAAAATTTATGCCATTTTAGCCAATTATTTCCCAATGTCTGTTAATGTAACCTGAATTTTTCTAGTTGGAATAATCATTTAATTACTGTGTAACCGTTTCGGGGATTTCAAAACAAAACTGCTATATCAACATGGCTCTGCAGCAGTGTTGATCAAACAACATATCCCCTCACGCTTTGATTGGTAATCTTTGCCACGAATTACGTGTGCGACGCTGTTCTTCGAAGAATGTGTGATCAGACGTTTTTATTTCTAAGCTGAATATGTTAACGGACGTCTGAGCATCAGTTAAGAAAAAACAGTTCAAAGGATATAACATTTCCTCATCTTGAAAATACATTCAACGAAAAAGTTGTTAAAATAATATATATTGTTCAATCAAAATTCACATTTTCTTGAGGCATCCATTGCAACTTCTTGGTGGGGTCGCTTATGTAGATGTGTGCCGGTATTGTGTATATATTGCGTGTTCTTTTGAGAAGTTGAGCATTTTCTTTTATGCGGGGGCTGAAAACGGTAACAGTTCCCGAAATATGACTCAGTAGGGCATCAGACCAAATGAAAAGAAATGAAAAAGAATAGATATTTGGAAAAAAACCCAAAAAAACGTCCCAGACCAGACCCACTTCTCCATCCCCAAAATACACTCAACGAAAATTAACGTGCTGTCAAATTCGAAGACACAGCTCCACCCAATGTGAGCGGCGTTGCATGCCAGCCCAGGGATCAGAAATGCGGACGATGAGGAAATTTCCAATTCTAGATAAAAATATCAAATCGCCTGATCGAACCATCCTCTCCAGCCGACCACTTCTTGATTCCTTAATTAAGTTCCAGGCTGAAACCTAGATCAACCTCCTCCATAACCATCAGCATCAATCTGTCAATCTTGCTTTACTATAAAAGCGAAAAAGACGAGATTCCGTCTATGTTGTTTATTACGAGCCAAACAGTGGACTATTATTACTTTATCGAAACACCATCTATCTATCTCCATTATTAACTGTAATTATTATTTTCCTTGCTCGATTTTTCGTGTGGCTCAACGAACGAGATCAAATATTTAGATTCAATTCAAACTTTCTCAATAACTTTGAGCACCCATGACCTCGATTGCTCTCGTCTCTCTACACGCAATCTAATCATTTGGTTCCAATATTCTTGACCATTGTTTGCTTCACGTATTACCAATGGTCTTATCAAACCCAGTTTGAAAGTGCAAGTGGCCTAACGGTTCATTCATTCATTTTTTTTTTTCATTTTTATTGCTCGTTGGCAGGCTATTCAAAGGGTTCAGCGGGTTCAAGGGAAGGAACCTTTGGTCTGTGTTATTAAGCGTGGTGTAGAGGTCAGTTTCCTCCTTAAGAACATTAACACGGGAAATCATTTTCTTGACCAATTTTTCAAAACTTATAACGGATAAAACAGATCGATTTTCGTGTTGTTAAATCCCAGTCGAAGCCTGGAGTTGACTTTGTTCTTTAAACCTAACAAGAACAAGAACAAACCCCATCTAATCCAGGGGAGTAAACTGTCAACTATTTGTCTATCCCGTCACGTTAAGCCAAACCGATTTTCAAAACTAACTTTCCCCAGCTGTGAATTGAAATCATGACCGACTCTCTTACCGACTGAGCCAAACTGATAAGTTTTACATATCTATCAAAAAGTATCCTATAGATACGCACATCTTTATTTAATTTTGATAGATATATACATTTATACTAAAAAATACATTGAATCACCGTAGCTCCACAAATGTCCTGACCATCCAACCAAATAAGCTACGGATTCTTCTCTTTGAATATGTATGTGTGTGTGTGTGTGTGTGTGTGTGTGTGTGTGTGTGTGTATTAGTGTATGTGGGTCCAGATACCTCCTGTTAAATTTTGGGGGTTATAACATCGAAAGTTTGTGTACACCACTAGGCAGGTACCATCTAAATATATACATATATATATTTTTATTTATTTATTTTTTTTTTCATAAAAGTGTTTTTAGGGTCCTTTATGGTTGTTTTGTATCAACAAAGCCCCAATCTTGTGCTAGTGTTTTTTTTAAATTTTGAATAAAAGATCTTTTTTTTAGATGATTTTCTGATCGGTGTTTCATTTCCTTTAAATATTTTCAGTTACTTTTTATAATCTTACCAATATATGCTCTACTATTTTAGTCAAAAACTATCAACCAAAATATCAGTATACGTTTTAGACTATTTTCAAGATAACTAGTTTTAGTACACACGCAGGCTATGGTGATTCACTTATAGGATGTATAGAGTATGAGATTAGCCAGCCGAATTCAAAATCCGGCTGATGCAGTTTGCATTCATTTTAAATCGATGCCCTTAGAAAAGGCATGAATCCATCTCTTCTCTCTCCAGCTATAGGTAAAGAAGGAGACAGATTGAGCTCTCTATCATGACTTGGTAATAAGCTTCAGAGACAGACAACTTAGCTTCCAAAAAAGCACCCCCACACAGACAGAAGCTGTTGGATACAAACTTTGACTTCTTCCTGGCAGCTCCTGCAGCCAAACTGATGCCAAAAGTATTGGGTTCTGCTTTCCTTTGGCCTACACCAGCAAAGCGGACGGAGGGATTCTGTTGGCCGGGCAGCCCAGGATCTCCATACACTTCATCCTGGCTTGCGTCTTAGAGTCATTTCAATTTCCTTTGTTTTCTTCTTCTTCTTCTTTTTCTTCTTCTTCTTCTTCTTCTTCTTCTTCTTCTTCTTCTTCTTCTTCTTTTTCTTCTTCTTCTTCTTCTTCTTCTTTAACCTTTACCTTCTTTCTCTCCAGATCGAACCGAATCAAAAGCAAATGCTTTTAAACTGAGAGCAGACAGCCGAAAAGTTTTCAATTACATGTTCAAAAAGGAAACTTTCTATCTCCATAGTAAGTAATGTATACTTTGGTGTAAACATCAGCCAATGAAATGGTATATAAATAGACCCATGATGGGTTGGCTTGGCATGGTTACCAGATGTCTTTTGCCATACAAGACCAAATTTGTATGGTCTTGGAACCAAATAAGTATCATCCGTACAGAATAATCAAATAGCTTAAAATCTTTCATCAGACCAAATCTTTATGATATTTGAACCAAATTATATAGCTTCAGTACCAAAATAATCTAATATCCTAGAATCCTTCAGAATAAATTTGTATAGTCATCGGGCAAGATTGAGTTGCTTTAGTACCAAGACCAAGACAAAGGCGGTTGGCTTTGTGTAGTGGTTGAGGAGACCGTGTGGTTCCTGTCGACTCCAGTGGTTGAATTTTAAGCCCAGGTGATAGCCACCCATTTTTCTCGGGATGCCTGTCTTAGAAACATAACTGTTCCACTATTTCAGTACGGAAGCAGACAGTTGCATATCTGATCTAGCCATATAAACTTATTTCTTATTTTTTTTTTGTACACTTGGTACTGTCGTCTTTGATGTTTCGTTTACAAACAGTAGTAGTATCTGAAGTAATATTATCTTGAAAAATACTATTATTAGATGAAGCAATCTAAATCGAAAAACCATTGCCCCGAAGATGATGAAAGGATCTATCCTTTTTTATATGTTTGTGTGTTTGTTTAAATTTGTTTGTTTACGCATTGTTTGTTAGCTTGGCCATACGGTTTTGTCTCCAGACACATAAATTAGCATCAGTACTCCACTATATCCCCTCTGAAAAAAAAGATGCCTTATTCTGAATGAATTATTAATTTGTTTGTTCAAGCACTCCTGGCAGTATAATTTGGTCAGCAAACTTTTGAATTTGCATCAGTACTCCATTAGAGGTTGTTTTCAAAAAGTGTTGGTTTTTTTAAAACCTTTTTGGGACTTCAATCGGGTGAATCTAAAAATATATAGATTCTCCTACATCTAGATTCTTTCAGATGTTTTTCAATAGTATTTTAGATGTTTTCCAGAGATTGTCATGAATAGAAATTATTCTGACCTTATTTGTTCATCGTTGGAATTTTTTACATGACTTCAAATTTTGACGCTACGCTTGTTCAATTATTGACTGTGATGGCCGGTTTTTATCAGATTTAACTAGCAATATCTTTCATGATAATTTCAATCGCTTTTTATTACTGCTACACAGATCGTCATTCTACGACCGTTAACAACCAGCTCTGATCAGAAATAGAAGTCTCAATAGAAACCAATGTCTTTTAGGAGCATTCTGTGTTTGAGGTGATCAATTAAAAATTGGGATAGAGGAGTGATCAGTGAATAGGTCATTCATCTCGCCTTTTATTAAGAAGTGATCACTATAAATCAAAAATTTTCATATAAAAACAAGCGTCAATGCTACCAGACTCAAACTAAAGGACCAATTAAGCATAAACTTAGATTGTGAATTTGATTTCCCACTAAAAGTGTATACGGGGGTGGGGGGAGTTAAAAAGAACCCAAAACAATTTTTTCTGTACAGAACAAGGAGTAAATGTTAAAATTTCCAACCCTCTAGCCTGTAAGCGAGATACATAAATATTCAGCCAGCTAGCAGAACCAATTTGAAAACTGAAGAAACTAATTTTTTTCAGTTTTAAGGACTGTTTTAGTTGACGGTATTTTATATAGATATCAAGAGAGGCAGCAATATATATATATATATATATATATATATATATATATATATATATATATATAAATGAACAACCTTAGATGGATAGATAGATAGATAGATAGATAGATAGAGAGGACCAGACTGAGATCGACTAATAGAAGGAACAATACATGCAAATACATATATTAGTATAAATACGTATGTGTATAGTAAAAAAGATAGAAGTATGTAGTCATTAAGAGATAAATGCATAAGTACACTAATACTTACTTGAATACCAACACATAATACTGATAGATTGACTTTAACTGATTAACCCTTTCCTTACAGATTAAAACTTCTTAGGTCACGATGACATTTGGGTCGCGTCTTCCGTACAGCTGCACTTCTTTTGGCTTGAACGCATGCGCAGGCTACACACTTCCGTACTGCCTGTATTCAATATGCGCGAATTGTCGGACTTATAAATCAAATTTACTTATATGATAGTGCGCGATTGCCAAGCATTCAACAGCATAGTGAATGGACCTGACGAGCCGAGTTCAAAGTCTGGCAGAGGCAGTTTGTGTTCAGACTAATCTGCACTAATGAGAAAGATATGAATCCATATTTCACTCAGTTATGGTTAGAATTGCGCCTAGTGAAATGAGCGACTCACCCTCGTGTGGTTATAGCATTTAGGATAAAAAAAACGAAGCTCCAATGTCTGGGTCGGGCTTACGGAGATCCTGAGACGCCTAGGCGTCAGATTCCCCTCTCGGCCTTGCTGATGTAGTTCAGAGGAAATCAAAGAGTCATACGTCTTGGCTGAAGGAGCTGTCAGAAGAATGTCAAATTGTACGTCGAACCACCCTAACGGGGCCCCACTCCAGGATTTAGAATCAGAGCTGTCCTTCTCGTACACTGGCCTGCTATTTTATCCCAATTATTTTTTTTGGGGGGGGGGCGGAGGGAGATATGCCTTTCCCAAGAGTATTACTGAAAAGAGGACATGAACACCCTCGACCAGAGTTTGAACTTGGATCGTTGATTCCACTGTCTCTGTCGTTACCATCACTCCAAAGGGCACTAACGTGTATGGCGAACAGTGAGTTTCTATGTTCCTCAGTCTTCACCAATGGACACCCCAATCGAAAGGTATCAATTTTGCCGATGAAGATGTCACTTATCAACCATTGGAAACAATGGACCCTTCCCCTTGAACGAATTCGGTACTTGGTTTTCTCTAAAAAAAAATCATTTCCCCAAAATTCAAATATATTCGAGATTTTTCCACTAATTTTTTAAGAAAATAAAACCGTCGTGTTTGTCCACATTTTTGTCTGTAACATTTGTTATGGGAGATAACTATTGTATACAAACTACAGAGTTGTCTCCCTCAATAATTTATGTTAATTTTTATATCCAAATGCGTAAAAAGTCTGGGTTCATTCTAGTAAAAGATCAACAAGAAAATAAAGAGAAACGTAATGCTAGAAACCATCAACGGAAACTGTCACCCAAATTGTCAACTAAGGTTTCTTCAGTTTTAAGTTGATCTGGCTGGCTATACTTCAGGGTTGCCAATTTGAAAGTCATTCTCAAAATCGAGGAATAAAAAAAACATCTCAATTCTCAACACTTGACAGTAAAACAAGACACTCAGAAACAAATCTAGATATTGTCAACACATAAATACGAAAAACAAATGTTTTTGCAGCGTTGTGAACACCCATTCCAACCTTACAAGAACAGATGAGATAGGTGTTAAGAGTCAGTGGAGCTCTAAGGCCACTGACCCACATCAACAGTAGACAATCCACCAGACCCCCTCAAAACGTCATTGGCTAGCGTAGCAGGGCATGGCCCATCACTCCCCATATCTAGCATGCTGAAAAAAACATCTAAATTGGCAAACATGCTATGTATATTTGTATGCATATACGTATTTCGTGTGCAGGCTGTACCAATGGAATTAGAGCGCTGAAATTTTCGACATTTACTCTCTATTATATATAGAAATAACTTCCATTTTTTCAATTCAACCCTCAAGTATGTTTTTAGTGGGAGTCAAATTTGTAATGTAATTCTATGTTAAATCGATCACTTAGTTTGTGTCCGATAGCTTTCATGCATATATTTTAAAATTTGGTGTTTTTTCGTGATCACTGCCCTCAAAAAGGCGAGACAAGTCTCTTATTCATTGATCTTCCGGTACTTAATCAAATCGGCCTCTTCTTTGTATAATTCTCTTTTCAAAATCTTTATTTCAGATCCGAGTTGATCACAAACGGTTGTAGAATTGCGATCTGAGTTGTTGCAATAGAAAACCATCGAAAATATCACGAAAGATATTTTTATCTGAATATTGATAAAACCTCGCCATCACAGACAATAATTTACCAACTGTAGCATCAAAACTTAATCAGTGATCAAATCGTTTTTGTCGATAACCCCCAGCACTGCATGCTGCCAAGAGACCTTCGATCGGGTGACTGATCATATTTTTCTGATCAATTTTAACATAAAGTGACTAACCAGACCTTTTTTGATGTTAAAAAATTACAATGCAGTAGCGAAGTTATTGAAACGTTTCCATTAGTTTTTGATGGCATTAGTAAAAAAAAAGCGCTTTGAAATGATTACATGTTGAGAATTTTTGTTCAAATTCGTTCAAATTTCGCATCATTCTGGATTTTACGATCTAATAAACATGTCAAATTTTTTTCCAATGGACAATTTTTAAAGCATAAACGATGGAATAAACCCCGAAATTGTCTTTTTTTGTTTCAAAATCAATTCAGTTTTCATCCGCTAACAGAAATTAAATTGTTCTCTTAAAGGGAAGAAGCAGTTAGCATTTCGAACCTGCTTATCCCGACGATCCCTATTGTGTAGATTTTACTTGTGCAAGCATCTTTAGCATTGATTGCTATCAATGACCTTCGAAATATGAAATACGCCTCTATTGCTTGATATTCACCCAAGAAAATAACTAACCCACCTATGGTCTGACTTTTAGGATCGTCAGAGTTAACTGAACTTGCTTCTCTTTGTTTACTGATATTTTGTTCATTCTCACACATGGATCCCCTCCCCGTTACCCGAAAAATGAAAGCCTTTCGAAAACTAAAATGACGTAAAGGAAAGAATTGTTACCATTAATTTGCTCGGGGGAAATTTGAGAGTTTCCAAGCCTCACCACCAAAGATGATGATGTTTTGATAAGGTTGGTGTGGTAAGGGCTACTTATCCCCTCTTTGCACACTTATCCCCAAATATAGAATAAAGTAAATGGCAAACTCCTTTATAGTCGAGAAAAGATGAAAGTCACCCAGAAAAACCTGAAAATTAACAAAAGAAATTGTAGATGTAAAGAGGGGGATTGGTTTAGTATCATGGTCGATAGATAAACTGATCCCCTGATATTTGGCCACAGTGAATTCTTTAATTTTCTTTAGTCCTGAAATGATTGGAGCTGCTCAAAAAAAAATTTGAAATCAGCAAAAGGGTAGTTATGTGGGTATGAAGGTATGAAGTGGGGGATCACTTTAGTACCATAACAAATAGAGGAACTGATCCCGATTATGGGCCATTATAGATCATGTTGTTCTCTTTAGTCTAGAAAAGAGAAAAATTAATCGGAGAAATTTCAAATTAACAAAACAGGAACGTGCGGATATAAAGTGGGGGATCAGTTTTGCATTACAACCTTAAGACAAACCGATCCCAAGTTCAAGTCGGTTGTAATTATTGGACTTCTCTATGGCCTAAAAATGATGAAATTTACTCAGAAAAACAACGAGTTGAAAGGGTATAAAGTGGGAGAGCAATCTTGCATTTTAACTAATAAACAAACCTATCTTCCGTTCAAGTCTATTGTAAATCACAGACTTATCTAAAGCATAGAAATGTTGAAAGGTACCCAGTAAAACCTGAAATCAACGAAAGAGTTATTATATCTCTGAATTTTTGAGATGAGGTATTATTATTATTTCCATTAATATTCGGACCATCCTCATCTTGGTTGTTTTTCATACAACGTTTCGGTCGTTGCACTCTACGGCCTTCATCAGGTATCATCTGGTAGGTGTGGGGAAGTAACGAACCGAACCCTTCATTTATCCGACGGGGGTATATTAACCGCACTCCCCTCTTAGCATTAGTAGTATTGTTATATTGTCTCACACTAGGAAACGTTGTATGGAAAACAACCAAGATGAAGATGGTCCGAATATTAATAGAAATAAAAAAAGGTATAAATTTGGGAATTGATCTTGCATTTCAACCAATTAACAAACCGATTCTCTGTTTGAGTCTATAGTAAATCACAGCCTTCTCTGTCGCCTAAAAATGATGGAAACCTCTCAGAAAAACTTGACATTAATAAACATAAAGCTGTGTGGATTTGAAATGTTTTTTTTTATTACAACTACTAAATAAACTGATCCTCATATTTTATACATTTCTATATCTAGACATTATGAAATCCACTGACAAACAAACTCGAATCAATATTTATTTATAAACAAACAAACAGAATTAACTTTCGAATCGTTGTTTTGATAATCTACAAAATTCTACGGATAATCAATAAGGTGAAAGGGATATGAATTTTTAAAAAATTGCTGAACGGACTGAGTACCTGATAATAGGATTAAAAGGGTAGTTTATAAAGCATAACTACTGAAGTGCTACTGTTCTGTGTCTAGGCAAGAAGCTCCCTTTTGGTAATTGAGCCCTTTATGGAACTGTTGATCTCGAATCAAATCCTGAGCATATACAATAAATAAATGAATGAATAAATCGATGAATAAACATGCTCGAATGCACCGGGGTAAAAACCCCTGGCCCCATTTAAATCAAAGAGGTAAAAAAAAACAGAATTAACTTCTCCATACATTATTATCCCCAAACTACGAGTCTCATTTCAACTCTTTTATTAGTAGTTCCTGTTAATGGAATTTGAAAACTGTAGCAAAACAAATCGACCTTAGTTGGGCTTTAAAAGTGGGAGTGAATTCGTCATCAGTTTTCACGTACGTCATTGTGCTACCGTTATTCATGCATGACATCACTGATTTTTGGTCCAGTCATCTGTCATTGTCATCCATCTTTGTTGTTGCATACGAGAATAAAGTCAAAACTCAATCGTAGGTGTTTGACAAAATATCTGAAGATCTCTTGTTCTAGGCTTTTTGATTTTATGATAAGAGCTCTAATAAACTGGACAGTTTTTTTTTTCCTAACGATTCGGTGCCTGTTTTAGAGAAATGGTTGGCAAGATCGTCATAAACTATTTCATCGTCATAAACCATTTCATCGGTGTAGTTAGTTAGATCTCTATTTAGTTCCTTACTATATTTTCTTTGTGACAAAATAGTCAAACCCTTTTTGATTTTAACATACTTGAGCAATGGTTCCAAACCCTGTGAAGGACAATCCTCACTTTTCCCCCTTCCATTCGAGTAAGTTACAACAAAGAAAAATTTGGAATAGTTATTTTATTTTGAATATAATTAGACAGCTTTATAATAAGAATTAGTTTCGTTTCTGAATTATATAGCTTTTGTTGTGTACTTCTTACTCTAAGAAAAGAAGCGAAAATAATTTGAAACACATCATTTGAAATTCTAATTTCGTAAAGAAAAAACAAGAATCCTGATAACTGATATACATATAGATGCGATCTCTGTTCTCGTTTTTCTGCTGCCAATTCTTCGATTAAATTTTTTAAGCAACATTCAGAGAACTACAGACTTATTGCTGCTTAGTTATTCTCCATCTTGCATCACATATCGCTACTCATAAGCCAAAAAACATTTACCACGACTTTTTCTTTACCTAATAGCCTTAGTATCCGTTGGACTACTTAATGCCCCATTTGAAAACTACAGTATTAGAGGGATAGTGGCTGGATAAGTAGTCCTTATGGTCATAGATAGTGGGTTGATCCCCACTGATTACTCTATGAATGCGTCTTTACACTTTCCGAAGTTTAGTTTTGTGAAAATATCCATTATACTCTCAAGATGATGTTAAAACCCATAAAGTATTATAGCCAGTCAAAGATTTTTTTTGTCAAACACCTACTGAGTCGACTTCATTTTTCTAACCTAACAACAATGACAAGTTCAGACTTCCGGTTGAGACTAAATAGAAAACTCCTTAAAATGATGGATAGAGAGAGAATGGAAAAGAAGGACATGGATTCAATCATGGCATCATTCAGCGTGAGAAAGAAAGAAGGAAAGGGACAAAGTGGGGAGAGGGAGAAAGAAAGAGGGAAAGGGACAAAGGGGGGAGAGGGAGAACGAAAGAGGGAAAAGCGAAAGAAAGAGAGAAAGAAATACGAAAAAGAGAAAAATGAAGAGAGAAAGAAAGAGATTATGAAAAGCTATGGACGTTATCTTGGATTATCTGGAGTTGCAGAATGAATTATTTCATGTAGAATTTATTATCTTTCCGCTCTTAAAAAAAATCTTTACTATTATTATCTTTATCTTTATTTCTTCTCTATCCTTCTCAGTCCTAACCGTCCGTAGTAGGAACTTGTCATTTGCACACCCACTCGCCTCAGTGAGAAGGGAACACTTTCTGTTATTGAAATTTCGATTCGGTGTCTAAATTAGTTGCGTTCAGAGTAACCTTGAAGCAGCCAGTCTTATATTCTTTTTTTTTTTTTTCCTCATAACAAGATGTTGGTTGACAATCCGCAGGATGATGTCTGTCGCTGTGCTTAGATTTGCATGGCAACCTGTTTGCAAATGATTTTTTTTTCATCTGGTAGAGTCGTTCACAGTGACGGTCCACTCTCTCTGCCGCCAAGGTCGTTTGTCCAGTGGTGCGTCAGTACCGGAAGCTATCGTGGCTGCGGGAGTTTCCGGAAAGGAGAAAGAATTCTACCACCTGTCACTTTCAAGTGTGTTTTTTTTCTGTCAGTGTTACAATGAACATTCGCAAGAATGCAGGAATTGACTCTGCAACGCCCATGATAGCGAGGCGTAGCGAATATAGGGGAAAATCTGTTTTCAACGACATTTGCTAATAGGTTGCTACTGATGAGAATGACGTTTCCGTTGGTTTGACTGCCTTAAAAGGCTAATAGACTCCAACTATCCAGCTGATGGCCGTAGCTCAGTGGATGGAGGGGAGGATGCATGCCTTTCCCAAGGGCATTAGTGAACTCAAAGAGCCTCGACTGAAACTTGAACTTAGTTAGCTGACTTCATTCTCGTGCCACCCCACTCGAATTATCTTTTTTAATTAGAAATCGTCAACCAAAATCTCAGCTTGGGCTTCTTTAGTTTTTAAGTTGGTCTGGCTGGCATCGTGCGTACGGATCGCACCGATGGAACTAAAGGGATGAAAATTTGAATTTTACTCCTCAGTAAGTTTACAGGAAGCAGTTGTTTTCTAAAATCCAGTCCTAAAGAGGCTTTTGGGGAGGGATCAATTTTCGTAGTAAGCTTTTGCTAAATCAGTCTCTTACTTTATGTCCGGCAGAATTCATGCGTGTTTGGACAAAGGTTGAGAGCAATAATTTCATTGATCATTCCCTTTTTTTCAATTTTTCAATTGATGCATGCTGCCACAGGTCATTAATCTGATGGCAGTTTCCATTGAGAGACTAACCAGACTTGCATAAAATAACCCGATTTCGGTCTGGACCAAGAATATTTGGGCATCTTTTTACATTAAAGAACAAGTTTATCCTGACCTGAAAAATCAAGCTTACAAATTTAGCCTCTTCTGAACTAAATCTGAAAGTT
>OY735242.1:36215576-36228076 GCA_963457665.1 Thysanoteuthis rhombus | reverse complement strand
GCAAACATCTCTTCAAAAACGAAGAATACAAGAAAAGTGAATCTTTATCAAAATATGACTAAAAAATTGGAAGAAGAAATGATGACATCATTACGTAAATGGGAACTTTTGAGAAATACACCGGCTCCCAAAAACACAGCCCCAAAATACTGCGTCTGCCTCGAAGGGGACCTTAACAAAATCGATTTCCCAAGAGATAAAATACTCCAGAATGAAAAAAAACAAAAAACATTTCATTGAATTTTGTAGGTATTGGTACATTAAACGACAAACTCTAAGATTAAGGAATGAATAGCACTGCATATTATGTAAAGTATACACTCACATGCATAAGTGTAATATTTTGTTTTCCATGGATATTATAAATATTTGTATTCATCCAATAATACAGCAATATACTTATCTATCAGCAATATAAAATGCCATCACACTTTCTAGATAATCTTTTAATGAGCGCAACCCATCATTATTTTTCAATTTCAATTCAGAACGCAGCAAAATTTTTAAGGATCTAGATGTTATTGGAAACAACTGTCAAAATAAAGCCCTCACAAAAAGCCAAAAGGTTTGTCTTGATATATATATATATATATATATATATATATATATATACAAACATTTTTTAGTGGATCTTCTGGAGTACTGATGCCAATTTGCAAGTCTGTAGACAAAACGTTATGGCCTGGAGCGGTGGAACACATTAACACACAAAAACGATAGCACATGCATATGCAAAAAAAAATTGAACCCTTTGCTGGCTATGGTTGTTTAATGTAATGGAAAATAATCGAAATAATAGAAAAACGACAGAAAGCATGAATATGATTCTAGAAACCAAAAATGAAAATAGAATTCCAAGAAAATTAATCGAAAAATTAAAAAAAAAAAACCCTGCAACGAATGTTAGTCTATCCTGACAAGAAACATCAAAGCTTCAAGATTTTGTTTCTGTCAAAAAAGAAAAAAGAGGTTTAAATAATCTGAAACAAGATATGAAAAAGAAAGCTGAGGGAAAAAAACCCAAGACTAAAAACGAAGAAATAAGACAGATATAATAGATGTAATCTGATACATTTATAAATGATAAAGGTTTTATTACATGTGTGCAAAGCACGCTCGGTAATTAGAAAATGAAATATGTGTGGATTCGTTATCGATGGTGAGTAAAGAAATTAACCCATTGACTGCAGAAGGTGCCAAGTGTATTAGTTATTCATTTCAGAATGAAAGCCACTATTCAGTATAAGATAATCTATTGCAATTTATTCATTGCAAGATAAAAGCCCTTGTTCACTGCAAGATAATCTTTTGCAAAGCATTCATGGCAAGATAAAATCACTTGCCATTGCAAGATAAAAGGCCCCGCTTACGGTTAGTACTGAATCGCAATTAATCACAATAAAACGAAGTCAGCCAAGGAATTACAAAAGCGGAAAAGTCTAGAAGTTAATATTTTATACGCTGAGAAGGAAGAAAGGGAGGAATTCAAGGAGAGAAGGAACAAAAACAAAAAATGATAAAAAGGAAGGAAGGAAGGAAAAAAGTGGTAAGAATAAACAACAGCGAAAGAAAGAGACGAAAGAGAGAGAGAGAGAGAGAGCGTAAAAAAAAAGAACCAAAAGAAGAGTAACGAATGACGAGGAGGTGCAGGTGGCCAAATGGTTGGAAGCACATGAAATGGAATCGGTGAGCTAAAGTCAAACTTCGCTCGAGACAATTTGCTATCACTTCGCATCAACGCCCTAAGGAAAAACATGAATCCGTCTCCTCTACATCGGTGAATGAAATAGCAAACAGGGAAAGTCGAACTTCACGTTCAGCGCTGTGAGATTCTTGTAACGGACAGAATGAGACACGTGCACCCAAAGATAAGGTTTGACTAGGGTCTGGTGAATGTTCAACGGAGTAAGCAAGCCGGAAGTGGAATGGTAATTACTAATGTGATAAAATCCAGTGACTCTCCCGATGGTACAAGCGGATGATAGATTCGTTTTTGATGGGCAAGGAAATTGAAGTGAGTGGGAAGTTAGATTTTCAGATTTAGCACTTTTGGGGCTAGATCTGCCTCTTTTTCGTGTATTTAGCTCCTATAAGTCTCTGAGTGAATGACAAACCGAAACAAAACATTAAAGGAAAGGGGATATTGAATGAAAAGACAATTAAATTGAAGTTCTTTAGAAGGAATGGGCTTTTGAAGGGGGAAGCTTTAAAATAGGTCGGTTTTGAAAGGAGGGAGCTTTTAAAGGAGATCTTTGAAAAAAGGGGGCTTTTGAAGAAGAACTTTGAAATAAAAGGGATTTTAAAAGAATCCAGGAGACTGAACAAGCACATAGATTGTCTGACTTTTACGCTGGTTAACATTTTGTAGTAAAATTGTCTCCGGTGATGAAAGCTCAAAAAAAATTATGGCTATTTTGACTGCTAAGAACGCTAAAAAGCTCTAAATGGAGGAATATTTAAGCATGCTACACACTAATTATTGTTTGCACAGCCAGAAGTAAAAACGTGCTGAATTCAACGTGAGAAGCACTGATTTGAAAACATTGTCTTGCAACGAGAAACTTATGTAATCAATTCCCATAACAATTAGCGTTCGAATGAAGCATGAAGTTGAAAACTTCAGAATAGCAAAAGTTGTCTTCCTTCAGAGGGAAAATTGAATTGTGAGTTTTATGCATTCAGTAAAAGATGAGTCTATTTCTTACATGTTCACCCAATACATTTCAGAATCGGTAATGTATCTAAATTCAGATATATTCGATGACCAGAAAGTTCGTTCGGCTTTTTTCTTGCTATCTATACCGGTCTGGTTATATATATATATATATATATATATATATATATATATATATATATATATATATGAATAGAATTAGACGGATATATATATATATATATATATATATATATATATATATATATATATATATATATCCGTCTAATTCTATTCATATAAATCTATTTGCTCATATCTGTCCGTCCGTCTATTTGTGTGTTCATATCTATCTCAACCTCCCACTTTTTCTGGCCTTGTCTTCTGGATCAAAGTGTAGTATCTGTGTCACGGCATTGCCCGAGGTGCAGTTACTGACACTTGCCGAATGGGCTGGAGATTGGGTGTGGGTTGACATCAAAGACCGAGTGCGCCGGTGCAAGCGTTAGCCAATGAGGCTTCACTGAGGCTGCTTTTGCTAAGCGCATCGGGAGGCCTTTGGATTCGTCCTTTGGCTCTCCCATTACTAGTCGGCCCAGCTGCGGGTCTCAGTTTCCCCGGGGCAGCCATGCTCCATTGCACTTATAGGAGCTGGTCCCATGGTGGATACTTTCGTGGGTGACATTGTCTAGCCATTACGATGAGCCTCTCAACAGTAACTGTGTCGACTGGAGCTATTTTTGGAAGGGTTGCTCCTATTTCTCCCCACGTTAAGCCCGACCTTGTGTCACATATTGCTGTGGTGGGACAGTGATCAAATAGATGTTCATATCTATCTATCTGTTTTTCAGTCTATCTGTCTGTCCATCTATTCATATCTATCTATTCATCCCAGTCTGTTCACTTCTATCAATCAATCAATCAATCAATCTATCTATCTATCTATCTATCTATCTATCTATCTATCTATCTATCCCAGTCTTTTCTTATCTATCTATCTATCCCAGTCTTTCCTTGTCTATCTATCTATCTATCTATCTATCCCAGTCTTTCCTTATCTATCTATCTATCTATCTATCTATCTATCTATCTATCTATCCCAGTCTTCCCTTATCTATCTATCTATCTATCCCAGTCTTTCCTTATCTATCTATCTATCTATCTCTCTATCTATCTATCTATCTATCTATCCCAGTCTTTTCTTATCTATCTATCTATCTATCTATTGAAAATAGATTCAGAAAT
This sequence comes from Thysanoteuthis rhombus, assembly GCA_963457665.1. NCBI lineage: Eukaryota > Metazoa > Mollusca > Cephalopoda > Oegopsida > Thysanoteuthidae > Thysanoteuthis > Thysanoteuthis major. The sequence continues at coordinate 36,224,178 of OY735242.1, read as the reverse complement.
ATCATATCCGTTGGAATCTGGCAATTGCTCTTCTATGTTTATTCGTCGAAAAGGCCAATATCTAAAAATATTAATCATTCACGAATGCTATCATTATGCAATTATTTCAGTATCCAATGAATGATCAGTAACAAGGCTATGAATAAAAGATCCTCCCAAATAATATAAATGCTTAAAAGCTCAATTACATGTTTTGAACGACTTCGTCTGCAATTTATCAATATGGTGTATCATCGATCGTTCAAATATTAATAAATATTTAATTTGAAAATATTAGTAAATTAATAATTTATAAATTAAAAATGATATAAACTAGGCTGGATATCCGCCCAAGCGGATAGAGTATTGCAGTAAAAAAAAAAAAAAAAAAAAAAAAAAGGAATTAACATAATATGTAAGCAGGTTTGGTTAGTCACTCAAAAGAAACCACCTTGCGACCCAGCGTTTTTTTTTTCTTTCAGCATGCCAGGTTGAGGATGATCAATTAAAGAATTGAGAAAAAATGTGATCAATGAATAAGTTACTTATATCGTGTTTTGTTGGGGGGGGGGGTAATCACAAAAAAGCCTGGATTAGAAAAAAAACAAACAAGGAAGCATGGATGCTGCCGGGTACAAACTAAGGCATTAATTTAGCATAAAATTACATTGAAATCCTCCCTGAAAATCCATTTCTGGACATAAGGAGTAAATATTTCACTCCTTTAACATCATTGATGCAGTCGCTAAACACTACTTAATTACATAGCCAGTCAACAAGACCCATTTAAAAACTGAAGAAAGCCATGTTGGCAGTTTCTAATCTATAGATGATGTTTGACTTAATTTTTTTCCCAAGAGGTTACATTTTTGACTTTTATATGGTCTCAGAAATCATTTGATATACGTGTATGTACGCTTGACAGAAAATAAACAAAGCTATTCTTCCTCCTACACTCAGCCCCTTTAATGTACATTACCAAAGAACTCACCTCTCCTTTACTCTCCCCTCTTCTTTACGAATGATAAATCCCCTTCCGTTATGCAATTGAGCAGTTTCTCATCAGTACCTAGCTAAAAAAAAGTGGCCACAAAATTTTATGGATTTTAGTAATGATTTATATTGCAAATTAATTCCTCCCTGAAAACTTATTTTCGGGGCTCATTTTCAAAAATTAACTTGTTAAAACCTTGCCCTGCGGTCACATTGGTACATGCAATAAATTCCACGGGAATATGTTGTATGTTTTGTTTTTTTTAGCCCCACAGTTACAAAAAATCAGAAAGACATTTGATGAATTATAATATATCATATATCATAATGTAAGACATCAATTGACAATACTTAGGAATAATAATAAAACATACGAGTATTTTTGCAATTGTTATTACTTGGGCAGTGCCTATTCCAAAGGTGCATATTTGGAAGAGGCCGGACTCTATGGTGCATGGAGCAACTTGTATTAATTATCATGTAAAATGATTTTCTGTCTGTCGTGCAAAACTACGGATTCGAAGTATTTCGTTTATTTCTCTTCAGTGTTTCAGTCAATTTCGATATTTCATTGAAAATTTTAGATCTATCACAAGCTTTGATATCTCAGATCTATGATTCCAGATAAAATTTTCATAACTTGTGATTTTTTATCTATTCTTATTGGAATCCTCGAGAACCACTGACTCAAAAAACTTCAGGCACAACACTACAATGTCTTTTGCACTAACTAATATATCTGGCGAATGTTAACTTTGTATAAAGGCCAGTTGTCGAATAATCGCAATGTATACTGACAGGCACACAAGCAAAGATTCCTTTAATTGTAGTTAGATCAATATTTTAATGAAATTATTTTAATTTTTACAAAAATCTTTATTATCGAAAGCGGATATGGTTCTTCAATGATCCAGAGAGATTTCCGCACATCAAAAGGTTCACCTACGAGAATTTACCTCGAAGAGAGCGTTCAGTTGGGACAAAGACTAAACAGAATCGTTGAAGTGAAAAGAAAATCAAAGTATCGGGAAAAATATGATTGATTTTTGATTATTGCGTTTCACAATTACTAAATCGGGATGTGCTGGATGATGGAGAATTGGAAACTAGGGGAAGAAGAAGAAAAGAGAAGAAGAAAATGCAGATTTGAGAATGGTGAAGAAGGAGATATAAGAATGAAAAAAAAGATATGAGTGAAGAAGAAGAAGAAGAAGAACAGGAAGAAGAAGAAGAAGAAGAAAAAGAAGAAGAAGCAGATATGAGAATGACAAAGACATTAAGATGGAAAAGCAGACCTGAGATTGAAGAAGAAGAAGAAGAACAGGAAGAAGAAGAAGAAGAAGAACAGGAAGAAGAAGAAGAAGAAGAGGAACAGGAAGAAGAAGGAGAAAAAGAAGAAGAAAAATGAGAAGAAGAAGCAGATATGAGAATGACAAAGACATTAAGATGGAAAAGCAGACCTGAGAGTGAAGAAGAAGAAGAAGAAGAAGAAGAAGAAGAAGAAGAAGAAGAAGAAGAAGAAGAAGAAGAAGAAGCAAGAAAGAAAGAAAGAAAGACAGAAAAGATGGAAGGATAGTATCAAACAAATCATAATGCGACTGTAGAAGAATGAATGGTGGCAGGGGTATTTAGAAATGTACTGGAGATTTGCTGTCGCTTGACCTTCCACAAAACTCTCAAGAAACCTTTATAAGTAAGCGCCAACAGATACAACTCGAGTGAAAATTCAGATGATATGCTTTGAGGAGATTCCTGGAGTATTGAGAAAACGGGCTTTATCTAAGTCTCCACTGAAAGTCACATATACAACATATGAACCTAATGATTACAAATAATAAATACTCGCCATTCATAGTCAGTAGTCACAGTCAATAATTGAACAACCGTAGCGTAAAAAAACTGAAGTCATGCAAAAACAAATCTATTGAGGGATAAATATGCGGTCAGCATAAATCATATATATGACATCACTGGCGATTTCCACAGGAAAACATCTGAAATAGAGTCATAAAAAACGTCTGGTAAAATCTAGATTCCGGAAAATCTATATGTTTTTAATTGACCTGTCAAAATAAGCTACCCAAAAAGCCAAGAAAGCTCTTTTTCCAGAAGAGATTCTTTTTATTTTTTTTATTCATTCTCAGAAAGGATCTAACTGAGTACTGATGCCAATTTCTAAGTCTGTACACACAACGGTATGGCCAGGGGAGCTAAATCACACAAACACTCAACAAAAAAAGCTGCTGGTCTGCTTCTACTACTACTACTACTGCTGTTGCTACTACTACTACTACTACTACTACTACTACTTGTACTACTGCTACTACTACTACTACTAATAATAATAATAATAATAATAAGTTCGGTTAGTAACTCAGTAGAAAGCGTCACGTGACCAACGTGTTGGGGTAGATCGATAAAAAAAAATTGCAAAAAAAGGTGATGTTAGGTAGTGGTCGCTGAAAGAAGTTTGATTTTTCAAAAGTGAGCAGACAGAAGCTAACTTTTCAATTTAGCGTAAATTTACATCGTAAATCGAACCTCCCCCATGAAAACCTTGAAAAAAATATAAAAACTAGTACATGTTCAAGTTTTCGGCCCTCTGGCTCCATTTTTGTGGCCTGTGTGCGTGATGCATGCATATATACGTACGTAAATCACACGTGCAACAGATATGCACACATTGCCAGCCAGTCTGCCAGCTTGACCCACTTTGAAACTGGAGAAACCTGTGCATGTCACTTTTGGTAACAGTCTATGTTGACTGTTTCTAAAACTAATAAAGTTAATGACTCATTCTTCTGTATGATAAGATAGAGGCATTATGAAACGTGAGCTTCATGTACAAAATATTTTTGGCTTCTGGTTGAAAGGAGGTTAGGCGACCTTACCCTTCATATGATAACACTTTTTCGTTGAGGAAGCGACCTGACACTTTGACGTAAAAGGAGATTGCGAAATCGAACGACAGTTGCTCTTTTCGATTGTTTTTTCACAAGGAATATCAGGTTCATGACATTTCTTGCTGATGTGAATCAGAGAGTAGCTGTTCTTGACATGAACGGTTGAGAATACAACCAGCAAGGTGTAATAGACAGTCATATTCGTTCAATCAATTATTTGAATATCATTGTTCATTCTAGTCTTCCCTTTGATCCATGTTGGTCTTCTTATATCTCTCAGGGGTATTCCTGGCATTGCTCTTTCCATGGCTCTTTGTCTGTTTCCAAATTGGCTCTCAGTTCGTTTTGTTCGTTTCCATGTTTCCCATCCAAAAGTCATAGATGGTATTATGCATTCATTGATGTTCTAAACAAACCGGCTAGATGCTCTTCAATATGACTTAATCCGAACCAAATGATAAAGCAACAAAAATGGAGATGGGTGAGACACTTAGCAAGAAGGGATTGCAACAGGTAGAAAAAAGCTAAGTGGTTGCTTTTCATGGGACGGTAAATGCAGTAGGAACAGATCTGATAGAAGATGAAGAGTGAAATAGAAAAGTTTGCTGATAAGACATGGCAAAGGTTAGCGTAATCGTGGTCGTCAGGGAAAGAGTTAGAAACAGATTTTATCCAGGAGTAGAACTATCGCAGCTGATGATCATGATTGCATCAGTAACACTTGCCGTGACTCTTAAATTCATACTATTGGATTAAAAAAGAATCAATGGGTAACTTTTGATTAAAGTCACTTTCTTTGTATGTTTAGTGTTGTTTTATTTTCTTTAATTTAATCTCTTGAAGAGTTCCATGCACTTCCTAAATCCTGAAAGAGTCAAGTACAGACCATTGACAATCCATTCTTCCTGATTTTCAAACTATTTATTCAGTAAACTCATTAGCAGTGGATTTATATATATATATATATATATATATATATATATATATATATATATATATATATATATATGTGTGTGTGTGTGTGTGTGTGTGTGTATATATATATATATATATATATATATATGTGTGTGTGTGTGTGTATATATATATATATATATATATATGTGTGTATGTGCGTGTGTGTATATATTACGTCTAGATAGTCATTTAATAGAAACCGTTAAGTAACCAACGTCTTTTGGCAGCGTAATCTGTTGGGGTGATCGATTAAAAATTGGAAAAAGCAGTAATAAAACGAGTAAGTTTCTTCTCTCGCATTTTGTTGGGCAGTGATCAGTAAAGAACTCTAGATTTTTAAAAACAAGCGGACACAAACTAAGTAGTACAAACTTACATTGCAAATTGAACCCCCCCCCCTGCACTAAAATCTTATTAAATAACAAGGAATTAATGTTTAATTCTTCATCCCTCTTGCTCAACTGATGCCGTCTGTACGCTTAATACATTCATTGCAATTCAACCAACGAACCAACGAACCAACCAGCCAGACAGACAGACAGACCCACCTGAAAAATGAAGAAACCTATGTTGACAGTTTAGGTGACAGCTTTTTATTCTATCATTAACGCTAACCCCTGACTATTGACAATCTCTTCATTCCTGACTTTGAATGCACAACATACAGATTAAATGCCAAAAGATATTCGAAAATATACTTCCTCAAAGTTGAAATCTTATACAATTTTCTAGCAGAAAGTATTAAAAGACGTATTTTTATGAATTCATTTATAAATGCACTTGCTAAAACCAATCCTAGGGTGAAATAACAATTCAGAAGACTTTGTTGCGGACGAAACAGATTTCCTCGTTTATTTTAACATTTCGCCAATTCATTCTGGCTTTTTCAAAATATGCCAATTAAACTCATAAAAAACAAATGCATTTTGCTTTCAAGACATCATTCAAATCTCTACTATTCAAAACTCATAATATTCATGGTTACAATAATTAATAACTAAAGCTATCCACAACCAGACCAGTTCATCCTGGCTTTTCCTGGAGAAAGTAATGGGGATAAAAGAAATCTCCATCACTTTTCGTCTTTCGAATCGTCATTTTGACAAATTATAACCCACATCAATACACTGGTCATTTTTATGCGTGTATATTGAACGGAAATCAAGGGTTCAGTTTAGGATTATCGTTACATTGCATATAGACACCCTCAGAAAAAAATTGAAAAATTCTCTAAAAGATTATACTAGCTGAAATCTATGATTATAGCCACAGTGACACATAGAGACAGTTATTTAATATAATAGATTATGGATATTCTGGCATCAGTTTATTTCTATAAAGGCTCCAAGTATTACTGTATCCTTACATATGTGGTCCCTAGAGTGGATCAAATTTTCAATGTATCTCGTTCACAAATCTTACTCGAGACACCACTTCGACAAATAATATCGATGTAATAAAATCTCAGCTGATCAAACAGAAACCTATCACCAAAAATGTCAACATAAGCTTCTTCAGTTTTTTAATTGGTCTGGCGGGCTATGTAGCTAGAGGGCTGTAAACTTGAACATGCACTCACTATATCTACAAAAAAACTTGTTTTTATTTTTTATTTAAATAGGTTTTCAGTCAAAGTTTCAATTTAAAATGCAAGTTCGTGATGAACTGATCCCATACTTCATGTCTGCTTTTTTAAAATTCAGACTTTTCAGCGATTGCTGCCAACCTAAAGGTGAGAGACGTATCTTATTCATAGATCTCACTTTTTGCCAATTTTGTGATTGATTATCCCCAACACAGCATGCTGCCCAAAATGACAGTTTTTATTGAGTAACTAAATAGATCTGTTTAGATAATAATTACGTCAACTCGAAATTGAATTTGAAACTCTGGGGCGAGAGTCATCAAATCCTGACAGTAGTAATCAACATTGCGACCTGCTGCAACAGAAATTCCATTCGCATATGTACGTTCTTGTTAATATTTATATACCTACAGAAAATAGAATTGTAATACCCAGAGGGAAGATGCCGATTTTGACTTGGATACAGTATGTGCATGCTTGGCAGTAGTAGATATTCTGAAAGATTTTCCGATGTTTCCGGCAATGGTTTGACGTAGTAACGCTCATACCATCTGTACGATCATCTATATATGAAAGTACAGACCCATGCTATCGCCTGAACGGGATACACAGAGAATCAATATTGGATCTGAGTGATGCTGATACGCTCTTCATTTTGGAACCTGTGCACGTATGACCTATACATGTGATCATTTACTCTCATCATATTCAGCCTTCAAGATTCGCAACACATCCCTATCATGGACGTCCAGGAGCCATTTTTTCTGAACTTGTATATTTCTTAGACACAGTTTCGCATACGGTCTATAATGCTCAGTAGTGATCAGATATTTTTCCGCATGGCCAGCCCATTGACATCTGAGTTTACTAATTGATCTTATGATATCTCTGACTTCTGTTTTCTCTCTAATATACTGTGCAGTACTGTGATTTCTTCATGTGATGTTAAGCATGATCTTCTCTTTGCACGTTTCCCAGTGAGTCAATCTTTTGATTGTGTTCCATCTTTCAGTTTCCCAGGCGACTCTTAGGTTGTATGCCTTTCTTTAAGGACTATTGGTCTTTTTCTTGTTCTTGAAAGTTGAGCTTGCTCTCCCGAACGATTCTCATTCAGATTCAGCTATATCATTCGCGCGTTTGATCTTGAGTAAATTGAATAACTTCGTCAGTGTGTTGCTATTTCATTTTCCATCAGGGTAGATATGTAGTCATATTAGTTTAGTCTGGAAGAGGTTCACACCAGAAGAACGGTTCTATTATTCAAAATTATTTTCCTAAGATTTACAAGAATTACATGCCTGGTAAGGTTTTTTATTAGTTTATTTTCGTGCTTTTCTTACATAATCAAAACATCATTCTGGATCTTGTTGTAGCAGAAGATGTTTGCAACGAAATTGTATTTTTTCGGGCTTATATTTTTGTTCGCCGTGCAATTGCCTGCAGAATCGATATAAACGATGTCTATACCGACGGTAATTGCATTGGATAATGTAATATGTGCCCGGGGGTTTGGATGAATAAAAATATTTATAGGAAAAGAGTGCAACCGAGCGGAAGAATGAAAAATAGTGAAAGATGATGAACGAAATAGAAAAAGAAGAAAAAAAACAGGTCTTAGTCCCTCAATAGAAACTGTCACGTTACCAACATCTTTTGGCAGCATACCGTGCTAATTAAGAAATGGAAAACAGTGATCAATGAATAAGTTTTTTTTTGTTGCATTCTGATGGGCAGTGATCGGAAAGAAAACTAAAAAGGAAATTTCAAAAAACAATCGTCAACACGAACTAATGATCAATTTAGCAGAAATTCCCGACTAAAACCTATTCGGGGGATTTGAAAACCGAAAAAAATCCAAAAGATATGTTTTTTGTAGTGATAATAATGTGAATGTTTATATTTTCAGCCCTCTAGCTCTGTTGTTGTGGTCTGTAAGCGTAATACATACATGCATAGCCAGTCAGTCAACCAGCCAGACCAACTTGAAAACTTGAGAAACTTATGTCGGCAGTTTGGTGACAGTTTTCGTTAACGTTTCCTAATACTGAAAAATGGAAGAAACTTTTTTTTAAAATAAGGGGGTGTAGAAAGGAGGGCCAGCCAGACAGACCAACTTAAAAACTGAAGAAATCTGTGTTGACAGTTATAGTGACAGTTTTGGATAACAGTTTCTAATATTGAATAC
>OY735242.1:36193076-36210576 GCA_963457665.1 Thysanoteuthis rhombus | reverse complement strand
ACAGAAAGATGGAATAGAAATGTCTGTTGGTAAGACATGGCAAAGTCATGGTTGGCTTGTATAGGCCTTTGTCCTGTAGTTGAACTGGAATGGATGACGATAATGATGAAATACACATATACACACATATATATATATATATATTGGGAGAGGCGGGCTAACAGTAAAGTCAGGAGACTACAATAGAAAAACCGAAACCTTGCCTTTGTCTTAAGGTTGTAAAAGCCGTTCCTCTGAAAGAACCCTTATTTAACGCTAATATCGTAATGTATTTGTCTTCTGATGAAATAAAAACAATCCCACGTTTTGATGACGTAATTATAAAATGTCACTTGAATGCCATTAGATTCATAAAAGAAGAGCTGGTGTAAGGCATTTTCTTAGTTGATTCGTCTGTCAGTGACAGCGATCGCTGCAATAGACATTAATGTATCTAGAAATAAAAAAATTCGAAAACGAGAATTTATCGCAGAGTTTGGCAATCAACGATCTGTGGGCCTAATCCATCTTGCGACAGTTTTTTTTCCAGTCCATTTACAAATATTGGATTAGTATACTTAGTTTCCATGTTTAAAAAATTCTTTGTGTCTTAATAGATTCAAATGATGTCCTGAATGGAATAAATTGCGACCTAATTGTGTTCTTTGATTTCTAATTGTCTTTCTTTGATTAAGTAGGAATAGTTTTCAAGTATGTGTTATTCATTGTTATTATTAATATAACCAGATGTATTTAAAGGGATATTTCCCATGTTTACAATTTTTTTATAGAATTTATCAGGCCTACTGCTCATTCATTAATACATGATCTGGTTCACAGAGTCAAACAAGTTTACTGATACATATGCAAGTTCTATCTGGACAGTATCTAATTAATTGATATCAACGAAAAGAAAATGGCTTTGACGAGGGCAATGGCAACTTAGTCCTCTACCAATTACTCGCCTTGAAAGTACTCCCTTCTAATTATCTCCTTTTGGAATTTGCACGCTTGTCCCAGCGTCCATCCACACATTAAAAACTGACTGTAAAGTCTTCTTTCAGGATTGCCATCGGCAGCCTAATTGCGTTCTCCTAACTCTTGAAACTCTTTGAGGGAGAAGCGAGGGGTCACAAAGAACTAAACTTGGACTGAAGGGAGGGCTAATAGACGTAGTTGATGTAATGTTTTGAAAAAAATGAAAATCCACACGAGATATGAAAAATGAACTGCTTGGTGACTGTGAATGCGAAGGTCACATAGTATGCCTCCTAACCAAATGGCATCTCACTAACGACTGAATAAGGTGATATATATATACTCTTGCATTTGCACTAAAGTCCCCTCTGATAGGTTGCAAAGTTATATTAAGTCCGCTCAACTGTTTCTTGAGATATTCAAATGGCTAGATCCTTTGGGAACAAAACTTGCATAACCACCATGATTTTTATTGAAGAGAGCAAGGTGAAGAAAGTGAACGAATTGGTCGCCTCACCTTTATTCCTAATCCAAGAACCTAAATATATAAGTTAAAGAGAGAGAAGAGAGCAATTCAAAGCGTTTTGAGGGTTTTTTAGCGGCCGTTACGACTAAACTTCTACAAGATATGAAATTTGATCAGTTCTATCAATCAAAAATAATTCATAAACATTTGCTCAGACTTGAATGCTTGCTGGATGTTAACAGTTAAACAATCGGAATGAGGAAAATATACATTAGAGGCATCCATAAAAAAAACGATAAACAATACGGAACTATGTTTGTGACATTTTGTAAGAAAGGTTTTTAAGAACTGTTTAAAAATAAACGCCCCAAAAAACTGAAACAAAAACAAAAAAAGAAATTACTTCCATTTTCCTGATCTATTGTTTTTCTAATTTTTTTAAATCATTATTTGAATTCAACATTTGGTAAAGCTTTGATATTGGTTCGTAAATACGATATCAAAGGGAAGTAAGAATTCACGTTGGCTTAGGCGTCTACTACTACTGCTGCTACAGCTACGAAATGAACAAAAGCAAACAACTAGAAAATTTAGAATAATTTTTTTGAATTTTATACAATTTTTTTCGTATCAAATTTAATTATAAAGGATATAATTTAGCGTTAGTTTTAGGCCTAGGGTTAGTTTTATGATTTATTTGATTCACATCGGATATATAGATCAGACCTAAGTTTATAAGAATTTGGAGTTTTTGAGGTTTTCAAAAAAATTAGAATTTTAAGAATGTTTTTAAATCAACGCCTAGACTACAGAAAACAAAATTGTTGATGAAATTAAAAAGTATTTTGGTAACTTTTGTAATTATGGGTTCCTTTAATTAATCGGTGTTTAGGCGGTTCTTATTTATTTTCTATAATTGATTTTTATTCACATAATTGGAGCCTAATAATTTTGATAACAATTAAAGTTTGATGACTTCATCCATGATTATAAAAATAGCTTTTTCTGTTCCTGAATAATAACACACGAAAATTGTTTTGTTACACAAAGAAAATAACGAGATCAAAATTGTATCAGATATCAAACAAGTCTGGTTAGTCACTCAATAGAAATCGTCATGTGACAAACGTCTTTTAGCTGCATGAGGGTGATCAATTAAAAATTGGAAAAAAAGGTGATCGATCGATGAAATACTTCTCTCGTATCCTGTCGAGCAGTGATCACAAAAAGATTGAAATTGAAAGCTTTCGTTAACGGTGTCAAATTGATGGATAGATAGATAGATAGATAGATAGATAGATGTTTCCATTACTCTTTTGCTATGATAATACTAGCTTCCACCAACGGAAAAGAGAGAAATACAGTTTGGCCTCAGGTATAATCAACGATTTCCCTTGAAAGTTTTGAGCTGAGGTATATATTACATATGGAAGCATAATTGTTATATATATTTGTATTCATAATTGTATACACGGGATAAACGCATTTCTAATTTGAGATTAAAGCACAATCGGCAGGCTTTTGACGATAGGATGCAGTTTGTATTTTCACCTCCTTCTAAAATGGCTAGATTCAAATTTCAAAGGGATGTACCTCAACATTTGTACTTGTACAGATCGCTCGGTTTGGAATAAAAATTCATTTTCATTCAGGTTCCAGTTAGAGTCGAGCGTTGGTAAAGGTATGCACTCTCTGAGTGCTATTAATCACCGCTACCCACAACAGACCGGTTTAATCACTGTTACTGGATGTAGGCTATCCATTTACATCTATCTATTCATCAATCAATATATATATATATATATATATATATATATATATATATATATATATATATATATATATCCTGACTTCGACTAGCCCGAACAGTTCGTAGTATAAAGTGGAAATTTTGCACACACACATGTACTCTTCCATGAAAAATGTTCTGCTTTTTTTCAATTTCCTACCCGAATAAGTTTTACTTGGAGAGTTCCATTAACAAAGGAAGTTTTTGTTCCCCAGGATTTGCCACACTTCTCTATCATGGGCGTCGCGGAGCAGTACTTCTTGAACTTGTCTAGCTCGTCTCTCCATCTAATATTCTGCCGGCCTCGGTACGCATGTGATCTCGGGGGATCCATGTTGTGAGTCGTGATGTCCATCGGTTGTCTTCGAAGAGCTTTGTTAACACAAGGTTTCGGATTATCCATTCTATGGTCTTCTTCAGGTGTAGTATCCAAATGTGATGGTGGTGAACAGAATTTTCCACTTATACTCATGCTACTGTATAGGATTTGGGTGATGCTGATTTCTTTATCGTCCCTTGTTATGCATAGATTTCTAATCTGTCACCAAACCTGTCAAAATAGGTTTCTTCAGTTTTCAAGTTAGTTTGGCTCGCCCGTTGTGTATGTATCACGTATACAGTCAGCACCAATGGGGCTCGAGCGCTGAAAATTTAAACATTTACTTTTCACGTCAGTAAAAAACATTTTCGTTTTTTTTGAAAATCCTCCCCAATAGATTTTTGTTATTCGATTTCAATGTACTAAATTGGTCCCCAGTTTTTACCCGACTGCTTGCCGAAAATTCAGACTTTTTATTGATCACAGCCGAACAGAAAGTAAGTGTGGACAATTTGCTAATTGATTGTACCAAATTTCAATGAAAATTCGTGGAAAGATAGACATGAAAATATGAAATAAATGATTACATTTTTGGGAAGATCTATGCATAGTTATTCTTCATAGGTCGAAATAATATGCCCACACCTCATGCTAACGTCATGTTCAATTTCTGTCCACAAGTATCTCCCGAATTTCTCAATGGATTCCTATGAGATTCGGTGGAAAATAGACAATTGGCCATGGATGAAGTTATTCGATTTGGGGGCGAATCTAATTACTATAACTTCTCCTAATAACAATGGCAATTGCAGAGATATGCACTCTCTGAATACTTTACTCTAGTTGGATTTTAGTATTATTCAATTATTGGACGAAACTCCGCCAACTTTAGACCAACACATTGAAATGGACTGAAATACAGTTTGTCGGACGATTGAATACCTTGCCGTTTGTCTTGTTAACACAATAGTGCGGTTGATCCATTCTACGACTTTCTTCAGTAGTTCTATCCGTGTTTGAGGCTGGTTATCTTTTCTGTCCGATGGTCATCATCATTATCATCATCATCATCATAATCATTAGTATTTTGGTGTCTGTCGTTGGACATAGACCTTCACAAGGATCCGCCACATTCCACTATCATTGGCGTCACTGAACCAGTATTTTCTGAATTCGTTTACTTCATCTCTCCATCTTGTATTTTGTTAGCCTCAGTTTTGTATGTAATTTCTGGGGATCTATGATGTGGGTCGTGATGTCCATCGGTTGTCTACCATCCTTGCAACATGACCAGCCCATCGCCATTTGAGTTTTCTAATAGATTCTCTGATATCTCGGACTCCCGTTTTCTTCTTGATATACTGTGCTGTCTTGTAATCTTTTCAAGTGAGCTTGATCATGATTCTCTCATACGCACGCTGCATGCTTCTCAGTTTGCAGGTAGCAAGTCATTATTTTGTCGGATCTGGGTGTTTTTTCTTCTTATTTCTTTCTTTTGTCTGAATGTATATTCCTTGTCCCTGTCCGTATCGAGTAGGAATACGCACTTATCTGACTTCTACATTTAACCTTTTTGAAATGTATCCCATACTCATTGCAGTCACTGTAGATAGATATATAAACAGCTCTGGTGAGACAATCAAAAGAAACCGTCATGTAACCAATATTTTTTGCAGATTGTCGTGTTGGGGATGATCAATTACAGAAATTTTTAAAAACAAAAAAGGGTGAAAAATGAATAAATTATATCTCCCGCTTTGTTACACCCTAAAAACATTGAATTTTCAAGAAACAAGCATAAGCACTAACAGAGAATCAATGTAGCATAAGCTTACATTATAAATTTAACCCCCTCTAAGAAACCTATTTAGGGTGGGAAATTATCAAAAAACAAAGCAGAATTTTTCTTTATAGACATAAGAAAGCGTACATCTTTAGCTTCTTTGGTGCTGCCTGTACGCGTGATATATAAAAATATACATAGCCAGCCAGACGAACTTAAAAACTGAAGATGTCAATGAAGTCAGTTTGGTGACAGATTTGGTTGATGGTATATAATAGAAGAATAACACAATTTCATTGATTGAATCGTATTCCTAGCCTTTTCCAATTCAGAGATTAAATTCTGTGCTGCTCCAGGTCTCTTCCCAGGGGTATTCACGTACCCGACAGAAATCCACCCTGATTGTGTTTCAAGAGTCTTATGTGCACTTAGTGAACATTTTATTCACTTACCATTATGAAAGGTAAGTACATTGGAAGCGAAAGTATATTAACAATAGGAACGTGTTGATAGTAGAAACAGTATGTTGCTGTCGTGTGTATAAGAAAGATGCCTAAGAGCAAGGGAAAGATATAGGGGTAAGGGTGAATTAGAATGAAAAAAGAAAGAGAGGAAGAAAGGAAGGGAGGGGTAATTTAAAGAAGGGGACAGGTAGGGAGAAACAGAGGGAGGAAAGATTTGAGGTAAGAAGGAAGTTAAGAAGAAAGTGGGGATTCAAGGGAGAAAAGGGAGCATTAAAGGAGAAAGAGGGAGGGAGGAGAGAAGGAAAGAAGAAGGAAGGAAGGAAGGAAACAGAGAAGAAAAGAAAAGAGGAAGGAAGCGGGTATTTAAGGAATGAAGGGGGAGGGGAAGGAAAAGAGGAGTATTCAAGGAAGGAAAGTAGGCAGGATTCAAGGACGGAAAGAAAGGAAGAATTCAAGAAAAGAATGGGAGGGGGGAGAATCCAAGGGAAGAAAAAGACAAATAAAACATTGAGAGAGAAGAAGAAATGGAAAATACAAAGAAGAAAGGAAAATCCAGACGACACATCAAAAAGGTAGGAAAAGAAACAAATGGCGTAAAATAAAAAAGACATCCGGATTGAAATCATCAAATGTCGGTGATGTAATTGTTGTCTTTTCTTGTTTATGTCTGTCTATTATTGAATAGAATCATCATCTTCTGTCTGTTAACACTATCGATTTCCCCTCACCACCACCCTACCATTGCACCCCACCACATCCAACTCTTACCCGCTAATCATACCCCGATCTTTTTTAGACTAGTTCTCTCTGAGTGAGGAGGTTACCTGTTGACTTTGTAGTATCTATTTCCTCTCTGTCGGTCTATCTCTCTCTCTCTTTCTCTCTCTCTCTCTCTCTCTCTCTCTCTCTCTCTCTCTACGTACGTTTTTTCTCTCTTTCTGTCTGTCTCTCTACGCATCCTGTCAAATTCTCCCCCCCTTCCTCTCTTTAAGCATTCTTTTTCTTACTCTTCTACGAACTCATCCTCCTTCTCCCTCTCTCTCTCTCTCTCTAAGCAGTCTTCCTCATTCTCTCTTTCTTCGCAGTCACCTTTTCTTTGTACAAACCCTTTCTCTTTCCCTCTCTCCCTCCCCCTCATTCTACGTGCCAGTTTTTCTTTTTTGTGTGCACTTCCCGCCTCTACACATCTTTTCCGTTTCTCTTCCTGTGAATTCCCCCCTCCTCTCCTTCTCTATCTCTTTCTCAGTCTCCCTCTCTCTCTCTCATATTCTACGTGCCATTTTTTCTTTTTTACTCACTCCTCGTCTCCGTTTCTCTTTCTGTGAATTCTCCTCCCCACCTCTCTCTCTCTCTGTCTTTCTCTCTCTCTCTCTCTCTCTGTATGTACTATCTATTTATATATCCATATAAAGTCTGTTTGATCTATTCTACTGTGTCCATATATCGATTCCCCATTCAATCGATTCACGAATACGCGTCTTTAAAATCGATCTAGTCGAATACAATGACAATCAAATATCGATATTTTCTACCAATCCATCTTTCTCAGTCTATATGAGCCCCCTCACTCTCTGTCTTTTTCTCCCTCTCTCTTTCTCTCATTTTCTCTCTCTCTTTCTCTCTCTTTCTCTCTCTTTCTCTCTCTCTGTTCTCCATTCTTCCTCTCTCTCTTCCTCTCTCTCTCTGTCTCTCTCTCTCAGTCTGTGTGCTTGTGCATCACTATCTCTCTATCCCAGTCCCCCCCTGTGCATCTCTCAATCTATACATGTGTGCATGTGCCACTCACGCTCTCTCTCTCCCTCTCTCACTCCTTGTCCATACCTCTTACTCTCTTTCTCTATCTATGCGTGTGGTGCGTCTCTCTCTCTAACTTCTCTCTCTCTCTATTTATGCATGCATGTGCGTCTCTCTCTATCACTCTCTCTGTCTGTATTAGTCTGTCCCCTCTATTCCACTATGTGTTATCGATTATTCTTCAAATCAATTTATGACTACACGTCTTCACAATCGATCTGGTCCAAATACAATGACAATTAAATATCGAATAGGTGTGAGTCCGATTGATGTCGTATCGTCGGACATCTACATCGTTTCCGGCGACTGACATGTCTTTTCATTTATTCGACGCCTTACAATAGAATTATTGATTTTTTTTTTGTTGTCTTAGTCGGGTTTTTAGTGATGTAGTCTTTTCAGCAGTTCATCAGGCAAGGTCATCAAATGATGTCCGGTAAAACTTCTGGATCAAATTTAGAATTCGAACCTCAAAATGTTTTCAAGTCAAAGGTGCAAATTTTCAGATTACACTGTAATCAAAATTAATGTTAATTCAATCGAAACAAGGATAGAATGTAGAATTCAGACTCCTATAACTACGTAAAATAACATTTAGATGAAATAGTATGACATATATATATATATATATATATATATATATATATATATATACATATATATATATATACATATATATATATATACATATATATATATATATATATATATATATATATATATATATATATATATATATATATATATATATATATATTTGACAATTGAAATTATTTTGCAATTTGTATTACATTACAGCCAATATTTTTTATGGCATCTTCAGATGTACAATAAAAATGTGATTTTTCTTCAAATTCATTGTTGGACACTGGTCTTACCCAAGGTCTGTAGTGTAAGACGTGCGGGTGATTGGCCTTAACTTACGCTGGTATATTTAGTCGTGGGGTAGATGGATTCATGCCTTTCTTGAAGGTTTTAGTTCAAAATGAACCAGAAGTGCCTCAGCCGGAGTTTGAAATCCTATTCTACGTCCCATTTACCGTTCGGCCACTTGCACACTTTTTGACAAAATAACTAAATCTTACTGCATAAATTATTGCCAAATTCAAAACCTCGAGTTGACTTTATTTTTCTACCGTAACAAGAACAACAAGAACAATTCTCACCAAAATGTTGGAAATAAGCCGATATGTAAAACCCAAATTGCCCTTCCATGATTTGAATTTTGAACTCACGGCAAACTGATAACCAGGAGGCTGTCCCATCAACTAAATTAGATTGACGAGTCTCAAATATTAAAGAAAATCAATCGTACAGATAAAAATGATCTAATTTCAGCCTGATAAATTGATTTATTTTTACAGAAAAATACGTGTTTTATAATGTTTTTGTATATCATATATACAATACAAAAGTGTCAGTGATATTCTTCAGGCAGAATAGAAGAGCTTGATCCTGCAGCAGTTAGGCTTGTTTCAACTATTATCATCTTCGCTGCTTCCATGATAATGTTTCTGTCAGTGCACTTTTTGTACTTCTTCAGATGAACCTTCGTGTTCTTATGTCTTCATCTGTCGGCAATATATTTTCCTACTATACACCTCTGCCAACGAAGTTGGAAGGGGTTAATATATTCCCCCGTATCTGTCTGTTCGCATACTCTTTCGCCCATGGGCTAGGGAAGAAGTAACTGGATTTCGGAGCAGATACGCTTAATTGGGAGGCATTTTTGTTATTTTTCAGGAAACAAGATGAAAGCAAACCTTAATAATAAATGGGTTGAATTTACAATTGAGGGGAAGTAATTCAATATTTGTACATTTAATTTCTCTTCCTTGGTTTTGATATTTCATGTTTGTTCAGTTTTTACTTATTGCAAAGCATTGTCAGAGGTATATGCTCTCATAGAGTTTTCCAGCTTTATCAATCTGTTTATTCAATATCTATCTATCCATCCATCTATCTATCTATCTATCTATCTATCTATCTATCTGATTATCTATCTATCTATCTATCTATCTATCTATCTATCTACCTATCCCTGTCTGTTCGTATCGAGCCATCACTGTCTATCTTTTAATCTGTCTTTTTCAGTTCATATCTATCCAACAATCGATCGGTATATCTATCTATTAGTCCTTTTCTAACCATATATCTATCGCCAGTCGATAAAACCCTCAAGCAGCTCCCCCAGCTTTTAAAAATCTAAAGAAATAGTGCATTAACGTTGCTTGAAAATGTATTTTGCAATGGCAAATAATAAGCATCCCCAGGGGGGGGAGCAACAACGTAAGAACATCATATATATATATATATATATATATATATATATATATATATATATATATATATATATATACATATGTGTGTGTGTGTGTGTGTGTGTGTGTGTGTACTTACATACACACGCTCGTATATGAATATGGATGTGTGTGTGTCCTCGTCTTTATGTGTGTTATGCTGAATCGACGATACTGCCTATGTGGCAGACTCCGAACTTAAAATAAATAAATGCGAAGTTTTATTTCATTAAAAGATTATTTGATCAAAACAAGGATATAAGACAGCTATTTTTACAATCGGAAAATTCGTGTAATCAGATTTAATCGAACCAATTTACAAGAAATAATTGAATCTCACCAAATGAGCGATTTCGTCGATTCTGCACAACATATATATATATATATATATATATATATATATATATATATATATATAGAGAGAGAGAGAGAGAGAGAGAGAGAGAGAGAGAAACAGAAAGACAGAGAGAGAGAGAGAGAGAGAAAGAGAATAGAGTAAAAAATATCCACAAGGAATAAGCGATGTCATGCTGACTGCTAGTTCATTGTATGATGGATCTTCGCTAAAACTTTAGCTCAATTTAGCTCAATCGGTGAAAGTTCCCCGGGGAAATTAGTTAGGAACGACTTAATATCATTGTAGGGAAATGTGGAATTTTCATATTGCCTCACTCCCCTAATTTGGCGAGGATTGTTCTTGTTATTCTAGTTTTTACTCAATCATGAAAGTCAGACTACGATTTATGAAAAAGGGATTTGATTATTTTGATGTGGGCGTGGCTGAATGGTTAACGAAACGAAGAATGGAATAGGGAATTCTAACTGTAGCTAAGGCTGTTTGAGTTCACTTTGCTTTAACGCCCTTGGGAAAGGTATGGACTCAATTCTTCCCCACAGTTAACATGGTAGGGTCAGTCCCATCAGCTCCATATTTCGCACTATAGACTTGAGGAAGGCCTACGTCCTTCGACGTACTTTTATGGCCAGTTGGTCGTGCGTCCAAATCACGGTAGAAGATGTGCATTTTACGGTACCAGGGTATTTTCGGAAAGAAAGATTTTTGATGAAGTTTTTACGAATCTTAAAACCATATTTTAAAATGTTTTTCATTTAATGAATAGGAAAATATAAATAAGTATATGATAATGATGTGAATATTATCAATTTGCCTAACCTACCTTCAATATACAAGTGTAATTTTGAAAAGTATCGCAACAAAATCATAGAAACCTTTATTAAACAAAAAAAAAATTATTCAGTAACATTGTGGGTGATCAAGTAAGAAATTTGAAAGTGTAGTGGTCAATTTTGTTGGTGTTGACGTCTGCATTTTCGAAAAACAAGAATGAATTTTGCCGGACACATAAAGTACGATTTCCGCATAAATTTACATTACAAATTGAAACCCCTGACTAAAATTTATCTCGAGGGGCTGAGATAAAAACGTTTTTTTATAGACGTAATAAAATGAATGTTTAAATATACGAGTGACTCAAAATAGCATCAGGAATATTGGGGAGTGCGGGAATCGGGGGAAAAAATTTTATTATCTGACCAGCCCATTATCGGCCACTTCCGTTGTAACTTGTTCGGATGGGTAGGTAATTCAGTCGGCATTTTTTTGTCTATCATTAGTTCTGCTTGACCGACTCATGAAGCCTGAATATGCTATCAGCGCTTGAAATGTGTCATGCTGTCCTGGAATTTTTTTATTTCTTACTATTTTCAGAGCACTTACAGCCTTTCCGTTGGTTTGGAGTCGAGTTGATGTGAAATGTATAAAACCATGTCTGTCCGTAAATTCTTTGAAAGTATAACTTGTAAATTGCCCTCTGTCATCATTAATCACTTTATTGGGTATTCCCCATCGAGCAAAGACATTTTTCAATTCTATGATACCGAATATTGGTCATGGGATCAATTTGTACATTTGTGGTACGGCCTGTACGTGTGATACACACATAAACAGTCAGCAAACCAGACCAGCTTGAAAACTGAAGAAACCTACAGCAGTTTTGGTTGAAGGTTTATTATATGCTAGGCTATTGTTCCTCGACAGAGACTCGATCAGTTGATATTTGGAGGTCGGATTTCCAGCAATACAACCTCCCTCGTCCCTAGAAAATTCTGCGCTTTTCGATTTACGCCATATTAAAATGACACTTTTTGCATTATATAGGGATTCTAGTGGTATTCCATTCGAAATGTTTTTTTCGTTTTGGGGAACAGAAAGAAGGTCTAGGTAGCAATATCAGGGCTGTGTGATTGGTGGGATCAGGTTCTCCAACGGAATTCTTATGGGACAGCCTTTGATACCCTCGAAGAATGAGCAGGTGCATTGTTGTAATGGAAAGCATTCGTTGACGCAACTTACCGAGCTGTTTTCTCACCAAAGCAGTTGTCAATTTTCTTTAAAACCTTTTTTCATGATAAGCAACCGTGGTCGTCCTTTGAGAAAATCTATCAAGTTTGCGAATCTAGGAGAAAAAGCAGTCATCATGACTTTCTGAGCTTACTTCGCCCTCGAAGTTTAATCTGACCTTCCTTGAAATGCTCGTTCTTTCTAAAAGCTCTCTTTTTATCTTGGGAAGCATTTTAGCCTCTTGAAAATTTCAATGGTTTGGGAAGATTATTAC
Source organism: Thysanoteuthis rhombus (assembly GCA_963457665.1). Taxonomy (NCBI): domain Eukaryota; kingdom Metazoa; phylum Mollusca; class Cephalopoda; order Oegopsida; family Thysanoteuthidae; genus Thysanoteuthis; species Thysanoteuthis major. The sequence continues at coordinate 36,198,068 of OY735242.1, read as the reverse complement.
CCGTTTTGTTAAAAATGTGGTATCAGCCCTGAACTCAAAATTGTTTCTTCATTGCAAAAGTACCCTTTTATTAACGCACCCTAACGAGACAAAGACAAGTATATTAATGGGAAAACCTGTCTGAAGCCATTCAATAATCTTCAAGACATAATATGTATACATCTCACTCTTTAATTAAAAAAAACAAGCCTGAAAGTCGGACCATTGATGCACTACTTCGATCTTTAGTGCCTTTAAAAAACCTTCCCTTAGAAGCCCATTCCTGTCAAAGACCCCACCTTAAAAACCTTTTCCATTGGATGCAACTTCATTTAAGCCCAATATCGAAGTAGAACAGAATTTCATTCATGCAACTGACATGTGTTTGTATTCTGACGCAGTAAAAAAGAATTTCATATTTTAATGGCATAATGATAAAATGTCACTCAAGTGACACCAGATTAATCGAAGAAGTGGAAAAGAATGCACTGTGGAGAGTGTATGAGCCGTTTGCTATGTAGATTTGTCAGTCAGTTACTTATTTAGTCAGAGACAGCGACCGCTGCAATGGATGCTAGTGCCTCTAAGAATGTGATGTCCCATTCTATCTTACGCAAGGGCATTGTCTTATCTTTTTACTCTTTTCATCTTCACTTACTCTTCTGAGTATTGTCTTTACGTTTCAAATTCAAAGGCACAAATTTCGAACACTCTGAAGAATACCCCGTATGAACAAAACAAATTATGGATTAAAAAACGATCTTTATATATTTTTTCTCCCTCCTTTTGGACATTTCCAGTTCTTGGTTTTCTGCTTTCAAATCTCCTGAAAGGAGGAGCCATCGTTTTGAAGAACTACAATGGTATCGGCTAAAACAAAAAGACGTTTGTTCGGACTTTTCAGACGATAAAAAGCAAGCCGTCTTCTTTGAGATATTTGTCAAAAATACACAAAATTTTCAAGAACAACAATAACTGAAAGATTGAAAGACAGAAGGGAAGAAAGAGAAGGAAAGAAAAAGTAATATAATTGAAAGAAATAAAAAGAGATGGATTAATAGAAAGAAAATAAGATGAGAGGAAGGAAGAAAAAAATAATATGATTGATATAAATAAAGAGAAGGTGAAAGAAAAAAAGGGAAAGAAAGAGAAAAAGAATGAAATCAATAATATGATTGAAAGAAATTTACTAAGAGAAAGAAAGATTAACAGGAAGAAAAAAGGAGAGGAAGAGAGAGTGATATGAAATACGAAAGAAAAAAGACAGAAAGAGTGACAGAAAAAGAAAGAAAGAAGGAAACGAATGGAGAAAAAGTAATATGATTGAAATAAATTAAGAATAGAGAAAAAAAAACAGAAAAAGAAAAAAGAAAAAGGAAAAAAGAAAGAAAAATTAATATGATTGAAAGAGATAAAAAAATAAAGAGAGTGATAGAAAGGAAAGAAAGAAAAAAGAAAAAGAAAGAAAAAATTACACGACTGAAAGAAATAAACAAAGAAGAGAGTAACAGGAAAAAAGATAGAAGGAAAGGGAAAAAGATTAATATGACTGAAAGAAATAAAGAAAGGCGGAGAGAGTGACAGAAAAAAGAAAGAGAGAACGATCGAAAGAGAGAACGATCGAAAGAGAGAACGATCGAAAGAGAGAAAAAGTAATATGATTAAAAGAAGAAGAAGAAGAAGAAGAAGATTTAACTCAAACAAAATACGTTTTTTTGACTCCTAAGGCAATAAAAAATCCAGCCATATTCTTTTAGAAATGAGTCAAAAACGTTCCAAATATTCACAGTTCATTTACGGATAGGAAATACTGATACAAATTCTATGTCGAGGCTTTGACTCTGAAGTGCGTATTAATTTCTTTAAAAAAATGCCTATAAGGAAAATACTAAACAATCACCGATCGTTGTGGCCCAGTTGTTGAATGCTCACCATCAGTTCGACAAGCCCTTGTTCAATCCATCGTCGTTATACCAAAGTTAAAATGACACGCAATGAATTTTTCAACTAAGTATTTTTCTCAAAGCCTGCCATTGAGGAATGTCTGCTCGAGGCTGAGGGGCCAAATCATGACGGATACACCGTTTCTTGGATGATCACCTAAGCGAGCCTGATGAGTACCGAGATGGATGACCATAAGGGGATACCAGGGCTCATAAGTAGGACGGAGCTTCGATAGGCTTGGCAAGATGGGAATGGATCATCCTTCTAATCATCCGTTTACTTAAGCCCACGGCACTCTCGATGAATGTATAAACGGACAACGATGACGCCAATTCCCTAGAGAATCCTGTATAATTTACAGAGACAAGCTCGACTGCTAAAGGGTTAAACTTCATTCCTGCTTCTATCCTGATGATTACTTCAATGTTTATATATATATATATATATATACATATATATATATATATATATATATATATATATATCACTTCCAATAGTTCAAATTATATATATATATATATATATATATATATATATATATATATATATATATATATATATATATATATACATAATTTGAACTATTGGAAGTGATATATATATATATATATATATATATATATATATATATATATATATACTTAAAATTATATATATATATATATATATATATATATATATATATATATATATATATATATATATATATATATATTATTTGAACTATTGTTGTGAGACAGACTCAGGAGTGAAAGTGTACGAAAACTAAGTTTATTAATCCGTAAATGTTTTTATTGATGGTCTAGATATAATTCAGGAGGTATTCCCATCTTCAATAGTGTGTGCTCTATGTATGTACCATTTGATGGTTATAAGTTTGCTGTGGATCATATGTCCACCATCAGGAGTTTTGTTTTGTGAGCAAAAAATGGTATCCCATCTGCTAGGGTCATCCTTTTGTGTGGGACTTTGTTCAGTCTGTGATGAAGTCTATGGTGTTAGCACAAGTAGTAGGTCTTGGAGAGGACATACGATGTCAGGATAAAAGGGAAGTGGTTTAGTGTTAGATTCTGTGGGTAAGTTAGGGATAGTATAGATGGAGAGGTGATGAGGTTAAGGAACTTTATATGTATCAACCTTACAAGTCAATGAAAGTATGTTGGTTCTGATTTGTACAAGCGGGATGCCCTATCAAAGTTTAAGTTGTTACGGGTCTGAGTGACTGTGAAGTTCTTAATATTACATATATCTGAGAAGGATGGATATGGATGTGAGGTTATCATTAGTGTGAGGATTATTATGAAGAGATCTGTGTGATTAGGGTCGTTAAGTTTGGTGTTAAGTCCATTCGGGGAGAGAGTTTTGAGTTTGTTGATCTACATATCCTCATGTCTTTTTAGAATTTTAGTAATGTCATTAGAAATATTTTTTCTGTTTTTTCAAATATAATAAAGCTAGCGTTTGTGGCAAAATCCTGACCAGTTGTACGAAAGTATAATTCTACGGGAAGTGGACTGGGATTGTTTTTTTATTTAATTCTGTCTGTAGTTGTTAGATCTAATGTTGAATTGCCACACGGACTTAAGCATTCATTATATTCTAGGAGCTATATAATGTTTTTACTACGACAGTTACGACAGTTGGTGCTATGGTATATATAGAAACTCTCTTTGGTGATATATATATATATATATATATATATATATATATGTAATTGATAACTAAGTCATCAACAGACAGCTGTTGTACTACAAGTCTTCTATGTGACTATAGACTATCCAATTCAGTACCACAAGGTAGGATCGAAACCTTTTTTTACCTCTTCCCTATGCAGAACTGGACGGTCAGTGAGACCAAATTTAAGTGATATATTTACTTACGCACAATATATATATATATATATATATATATATATATATATATATATATATATATATATATATATTTACTTATGCGCTCTCTCTCTCCCTCTCTCTCTCTCTCTCTCTCTCTCTCTCTCTCTATATATATATATATATATATATATATATATATATATGTATAAATGTATATATTCATTATCAACTCTCATGCGCGATATGGCACGTGGAGCCAACCAAATTGATCAGCGTTTTTTTTTAACTTGGTCTATCGAGTGTTTCGCAGGGTTACATCGTACGACCCAAAGTCCTGAGCTATGACATCCTGACAGTTGGTGAGGGGTACGCCTTTGGGTCGCCTGCCTTTGATGTTCTAGAGGGAGATTATTATATGACCGTAACATTGAACTCTTCGCTTTGTCGCGAGACAAGAACTGGGTGGCTTCTGGGTTAGCTCTCTTGACTTCTCATTGGTAATATGCTGTGTGCTCTACTGTTAAAGCTGTCGAGCCTGGCCACCAAGTTGTGATTTAGTGGCCAAGTCTCAGACCTATATCGATAACACAGAGAAGAACATGCAGCACACAAATACACACACGAAGCTTCGTTCTTGAGAGATGTTTCAATGTCTCCAAAGGGCTCTGAATTGTGACAGTATATTAGTGCTAAAGCCAATACTCGTAGACAGCCAATGCTAGTTTTATGGTCCCCTGTTCTAGAAAATGTGGATCTAACGTATTTAAAGATCATAAATTCACCAATTTGATGGCGAAATAGAGCGGGTGAGGATTGAAACCACTGCCTACGTGCTCCGTCTTTGACCGACTGACACTTAGACCTGACGTGTGCCTCTTTGTTGAATACTCTTGAGGTATTTCTGTAATGCATTTATTCATTCGAATGAAATGTCTGTGTATATCCGTATGATAAATCATCGTTAATTTTCTGCTCAGTCAGTAAAACAGCCAATTGGCCATCAATTTGTCGTAAATTCAAATAAGAGTAATGATACGAGCCCAAGAAGGACTATCGTAACACAATAGCTTTAAATCAAGGAGGAATATGTCTGTTTCACAACACATAGTATATATTCTGAATATGTCTGTGTAGCAGCAGGCTACTCAGAGTAACCATCCTATTCTATGTCCACTGACGAAATCGTCTTCAACAGATGCACAAGCGTTTGAACTGGACCTTGTATTAACGGAAG